>QJPP01000460.1:298511-341177 GCA_003996215.1 Jaltomata sinuosa
AGCACCAAGATCACACATAGCTCTTCCGAAGTTGAGCTTCCCGATAGTACATGGAACAGTGAACGCACCTGGATCATCCTTTTTTTCAACTAACGACCTTGAAGAGATAGCGCTGCAGTGATGGAGGTTGTCTTCCGGTTCAAAACTCACCGACCTCTTCTTTGTAATCAAGTCCTTCATGAACTTGGCATAACCGGGCATTTGTTCCAGTGCTTCCACCAATGGTATGTTTATTGAAATCTCTTTCAACATGGTCATGAAGTTCAGGAACTTACCATCGTCAGCTTTCTTCTTCAAACGCTGTGGGAACGGAGGTGGTGGTCGAGGCATCATAGTTGGAAACTTTTCAGCTTCCTTTCTTTTATCTGCGGGCTTTGGAGTTTCCTCCTCTACCGCCTCTTCATCATCCGTGGCATCACCTTGAGTTTGAGTTACCGGATGTGATTCCGGTAACGTTCTACCGCTTCTGGTCGTGATCGCCATACAACTTGCGTCATTCCTCGGATGAGTGGTGTCGCTCGGCAAGGTACCTGTCTTCCTTGGGTTTAGAGATGCCGAGATGTGACCCACTTGCTGCTCCAGTTGCTTGATCGCGGTTGAGTGTGACTCCACTACTTGACTCAACGTTGATAACTCAGTCCGTATTGCCTTTACCCCAGAGTCAGTCGATTCCACCTTCAGCAGCATCTTTGCCATCATGTTCTCAAGTTTGGACGTCTCAGCCTCGCTGCCAGTTTTATCCCGATTACTAGGTGGTATATACAACCCGCCTCTATCGGTGTTGTTCCTCCAGTTTCCTTGGTCGCGATCTTTGTAACCACTTTTCTCATAGTGGTTATCTCGCTGATAGTTCCGACCTTGGTTTCCCTGGCCATTGGCCTGGAAACCCCCCAAGTAATTGGCCTCCTCAGTCTCTATACCTTGGGAACCCACAGCTTGTACCTTCTCTATACTTCCTGATGTCAAGTGCCTTGTCAGGAGATCCAACTGCGTTTTCAGGTGTGCCATGTCTTGGTCGCGCTCCTCCTCTTTCCTTCGCTGCTCTGCTGACATGCCAGCGGTATAGGTGCTAGCTGCAACCTATGAATCCCGTGTGTGCCAGGCTCTGTTGGTTTTGGTGAGCCTGTCCAAAATAGCTGTGGCGTCGGCAAAAGTGCGACCCATAAATGCTCCACCTGCTGCGTTGTCCAACGTCGGCTTGGTAGCCGAATTTAGTGCCCTGTAGAATGTCTGCATCAAGAATTCATTGTTCAGCTGATGGTTGGGGCACTGTGTCAGTTTCTTCTTGAATCGCAACCAAGTCTCATGCAGTGCTTCGTGCGGTTGCTGCCTGAAGTTGCTAATCTCGTCCCTCAACTGTATCATCCGAGAGGGAGGAAAGAACCTTTCTAGGAAAGCTTCTCTCAACTCTCCCCACGTTGCGATAGAGTCGGGGGTCAGCTCTGTCAACCACAATGCTGCCTCCTCAGACAGAGACAACGGAAACAACCTGAGCCTGATCGCTGTCTGACTCACGCCTGGCAGCTCAAACGATTTGCAGATCCCGACGAAATTCATCAAGTGCTGGTTTGGATCATCACTAGCAGCACCTCGGAACACTCCTCTCAAGTTCAACAGCTGGATCATCGTGCTAGTGATGTAGAACTTTGCTCCGGGCGCTAGCGGTGGAAGAATAATGGCGCCTGTAGCGCCAGCTCCATCTAAGTCGAGATCCTCATCGTTCATCATAACATCGTCTTGCCGACCCTCAGCATTTAAATTTTGTTGGGCCAGCAGTTCTGCAGCGATCCTCGCTGCCTCTAGTTGTGCGGCCATATTCCGCCTCAATGTTCTAGCAAGTTCGGGGTCGTAAGGTAAAATTTGTTCCCCCGAACTTCGGGTACTTGGCATGCACAACTGTGTACCCTGTCAACGACAAAAACAACAAATAAACGTAAAACAGGAAATTATGACTAATAGTCAAATAAACACACCGGACTTAATAATCAACCGTATTCCCCGGCAACGGCGCCATTTTTGATAACGCTCAAACTACACCTCAATTTAAGAAGCGTAAGCGATCGTTGTCAAATATATAACCCAACAAGGTTGGGGTCGAATCCCACAGAGAATATGGTGATGATTAAGACTTTAGTGAATTAAGTGACTAGTCGTCAATCGTTTCCAGTAAATAAAAAGGGGGGGTTTTGTAATCAAATTGTAAACAAAACAATAATAAACGTAGGAGTTTAAATCAGTATGAGAGAATGCGAACTAGGGATGTGTTTACCATGGCGTTGTAACAATGTCGATTCTAGGCTTAACCGGGTTCTTTCTATATGCATGTCACGATGTGATTGCGTCAATTGTACCGTCTAAACGTCTCTCGACCAAATAAACAAATTTCCTTTTCTATTCTCTCGACCTCGAAAAGATGTGCTTTTTAGATTTCAATCCTAACATCAAGTAGAGTAATCCAGTTACGGCATTAATCTTTAAGACGAGAGTTGGTAGTCTCGAATCCTTGTTGTTAATCCAGTTTCCCGGTTTTAATCTCTTTCTCAAGCAAATTAAACCTAGGCATGTTCTAATGTTTGCAACCCACTAGAAAACGTGACATAATGTATGATTAACAACGTGACAATACATAAATCAAACCCAACGCTACCCGGAATCTATCTTGCTACGTTCGCCATGGCTCCCACAACCCTAGTTGCGGGAGTTTTAGTTAATCATGCTATGAAGAAAAGAGAAGAGAATTGAATTCATAATAAGGAGAAGAAGTTCTTACAATATAATGAAAACCAATCTTCAATAATCCAAGAACAAGAAAAACCAAGAACTCAAGAACGAATCAAGAACACGAATTCAAGAAGAGAAAACGTGTTGCTTGACCAACTAAAAAACGTGTTTAAACTAATAGGTGAGTAATATGTAACATAAACCTATCATAGGGTATTTATAGGAGTCAAAGAAACCAAATCCAAAATGGGTTAGGAGTCCTAAACGCGGACAGCCGCTTGGCGCGCCACTGCCTTAGCTTGACGGCCAGGCTGACGGACCGTCAAGGCAGTGACGGACCGTCGCCTGGGCCGTCACTTCTAGGCAGCAACACTGCCTCAAGTTGACGGTCCCAGTGACGGACCGTCACACCTGTGACGGGCCGTCACTCAGGCCGTCACTCTTAGGCAGAATGTTGTTTTTCGCGTCTTTCTTTCCGTTTCCGTGTTTGCTTCCATTTCCTACAAATACAACATAAAAACATCAAAAATAACAACGGTTGCTTGAAAACGTACGATAGTTCTTAGTAAAAAGGAGTCGAAAGTGACGTAAATTGACATCACATCAGAGCACCCCAAGGTGAAGCACTCGGACAGATAAATCCCTTATCTAGGAGTTCCTGCAACTGAGTCTTAAGTTTCCTTAACTCTGTCGGAGACATACGATATGGAGGAATAGAAATGGGACGAGTGCCTGGCTCTAAATCAATACAAAAGTCTAAATCCCTATCCGGAGGTATACCAGGCAAATCCGCTGGAAACACCTCTAGAAACTCAGAAACCAACGAAACTGACTCAATAGATGGGGACTCCACACTATCATCCCGGAGATGAGCCAAGAAGACTAGAAACCCCCTTCCCACTAGATTTCTAGCCCGAACAAATGATATGACCTTAACTGGCTTAGGCCGGTACACACTTTCCCACTCTAGTCTATCCTTACTTGGAATCTCTAGAGCCACAATCTTGGTGTTACAGTTCAACACAGCATGATAAGGGGACAGTCAGGTCATGCCCAAGATAATATCAAAATCAGCCATATCCAGGATTACCAAGTCTACCCAAGTATGCAACCCCACAAACACAACAGAACAGTCACGATAAATATGAGTCACAATTACAGACTCTCCAATTGGGGTAGAAACATGAATAGGGGAATCAAGGATATCACAAGTCAATTCCAGACCCAACACAAAACTCACAGATACATAAGAACATGTAGAACGTGGGTCAAATAATACCAAAGCCATTTTATCACAAACAAGAATGGTACCTGTGATCACCGCATCTTATGCTTATGCCTCAGTCCTCCCTGGAAAAACATAGCAATGAGCCCGATCATCAATCCGGGTAACTTCCTGGACCGGCTGTGCTACACCCCTGCCCGCGCCGCCATTCCCTCTGTTGCCCCGACCTCCCTGAAAGTTACCTCGCCCACCCTATGGACGACCTCTAGCATTACCGCCTCTACCTGCCGGGACCACCGCTCTAGGCTGCTGCTGACCCTGATTACTTGTCTACCTGAGTTGGCACTCCCTCTTAAAGTGGCCCAGATCACCACAATAAAAGCAACCACGGTCAAGTATATGCCTGCTAGCTGATGTATAAGACGCTCCCTGGCCTCTAGGAGCTGAAAACTGATTATGAGCTCCCTGACGACCACCTGTAGCAGCTGGCAGAGCTGACTAAATAGGACAGGCTGAGTATGCTTGCTGATTCTGGCCCCTAGAGTATGAACCATTAAAATTTCCCTCATTCCGGGGCTTCTTGGCTAAAGCCTTAGCCTGCCCCGCTTGCTTAACTCCTTCTAACTTCTTCACATAATCCACCACATCATTAAAGCCCTTCCCTGAAGAAGTCATATGCACTGACAGTACCTGCAGTTCAGTATTCAACCCTTTCACAAACAACATGACCCGTTCCTCCTCGGAACCCAACATCTGTGTGGTAAAACAAGACAAGGCATGGAACTTAGCCTCATAAGCATAGACTGACATGCCACCCTGCTCTAAGTTCAAGAACTCGTCTTTCTTCAGGTCCCTCAAAGTACGGGGTATGTACTTCTCTAATAACAAAGCGTGGAACTGTTCCCAAGTCAGTGGGGGTAGAACAGAAGACCAGCACTCCACATGAGACCTCAACTACTGCTTAGCATCACCCTGCAGCTAAAATGTGACAAACTCAACCCCATGCTGACGTACAATCCCCAACTTGTGCAACCTCTCATAGAAATCCAAGATAAACTCATAAGCATCCTCCCTATCAGTACCCTGAAAAGTAGGAGGTTTCAACTTTAGAAACTTGGTCAGCATCTCATGCTCATTCCCTGTCATCACTGGGCCTAGCATTGGCCTGAAGAAATTATTCGTGCCTGAAGATGCATCCATCCTAGGCGCTGTAGTAACCGCTGGCTGAGTATCCAAGGCCTGGTTTTGCAAAAGCTGCGGGTATGGCTCCAGCACCAACCAAACCACTCAAAATATTCCAAGCCTGTTGAAAGGCTTCTGGTGTCATAGTAGGAAGGCCCGCACACCTAATCGGTGCCGTCTCTTCCTGTGGCTCACCATCTTCAGCCACAACTTCTACATCTTCAGCAACATGTTCCTGAGGTGGGGGAGGGGTTGCCTTACGCGCATCAACAACAACTCGAGCCCCACCCCTAGCGGGTGTGGCTCTATCTCGTCCTCTACCCCTTCCCCTGCCTCTACCACGGATAGCCGAGCTTACTGCTGGGACCACTGCTCTAGCTCTGTTGTTCCTTGCGTTAACCATCTACGTACAGAAGAGTGAATGAGGTTAGATACCAATTTGTATCACTAGATACCAATTGGAATCAAGTTATAGCACGAAGGAAGGAAGGAATAGATAGTTTTTCCTAAAGCCCCATATCCTCTCGAAGAAAAGTACGAACGTCTCCGCACCGTTCCGCAAGACTCTACTAGATCAGTTTGGTATGACGAGATCAACAAACCTACGGCTCTGATACCATCTTTGTCATGACCCAGACCACCATGAGTGGCACTCACCCAACCCCCGGGTGAGCGAACCATCACTTCCCCGAACTTAATCATTCTAACAGCTCAAAGCCAGTGCATAAAAGTAAACTAGCAATTCAATAATAATAAAACAACTTCATTAAGTTAACCTGTGGAAATTTTCCCCTAGAATCTGAAAGTTGCAGTACCAAACAATTCTACCAATGTCTAGAGTGCGGGTATGCAATCCCAAAAATATAAGAAAATCGTCTAAGCCCAAAACAAATGGCTACAACCCTAATGATAGATTCAAGGCAACTCGATCGAAGCAGCTCACTTTTGAAGTCTGGAAATGCTGGCACTACAAATGAGGTCACGTCTCAGCCGTTGGAAGATTGCCTATACTCACAAGAAGAAAAGCAAGTGCAGTATCAGTACACCACCACTGTGTACTGCTAGGATCATCAGCCAGTTCCAAATAAAACAGTGTATAATTCAGTACATCAAATCAAGTACAAGTACGAAAAACATGCAACGAGTCAACAGGCTCCCCTAGACTACAAGTCTCTACCTAGCTTGTTCCCGCATGAAATCCACCTTTGATAATCATAAACAACAGTCACATTACTAAAAAACCATCCTTTCGTCTAGCCAGGACCCACCTTGGGATCCCCTCTAAACAAAACCTAAGTGTTAAACAGACAACCTGGCCTAATCCAAGACCAATTCCACAGACATAACAGAATTCCTGGTCACTCAAGGACCACCAACCAATATCACAATTCAAATAAGTAGCCTGGTCCACTCATGGAACCAATAACAGTTAATGCAATGCAACAATATCAATGCAATGTAACAATATCAATGCAATGATGCAGTAAAATAAACCCGTACCATGCGTGGTACCCGAGCCAACCGTTAGTATTCCGTACCAGGCGTGGTACCCGAGCCAACCATTTGTTATACCTGTACAAGGTGTGGTACCCGTGCTAACCGTTAGTATACCCGTACCAGGCGTGGTACCCGAGCCAATTGAATGTCAACAATCCACAGTCAAATAATGAACAAACAACTTGTAAACCAACAAGTAACACACCATTCAATTCACAGACTATAAAACAGGACCCTTAGACATTCTACACAATTCCTCTAAGCAATGCAATTCATACAAACACTTAGATAAGAGTACAAAATATACAACATTCACAGGAATCATAAGCCATCACCTACCTCAAAATGATCCAAGCTCTACTCAACTTGAGCTTTCTCGTGTTCCGGATTCGTTTCTCTTTCTTGGTCTAAAACAATATACAAGTACTCAAATTAACAAACAAAGCCTGCACATTACTCGGATTACACCAAATCCTAGACCCCTAGGCCACCGATGATCATCCTACCCTTTTTACCGGGCTTCCCACCATTAATTTCCCTAGTTCTATCATTTTCACGGATAAAAATAGAGAATTTAACAACATACGATCATAATACCGTACTTTTAACAATACCCAAGAACTTTCATGCCTAGAATCCCCCTTCTTCCTTGGATTCTACCACCTCTAGGTTATTCCAACCTTTCCCCAAGTTCCCTTCTAGCAATTCTACCGTGTAGGAAAATTAGTACGAAGATTGGAGAGTAGAAACCTTACCTTAAAAGGGCAGCCCGGTGCACTAAAGCTCCCGCTATGCACGGGGTCCGCGGAAGGGCCGGACCACAAGGGTCTATTGTACGCAGCCTCACCTTACATTTCTGCAAAGGGCCGGACCACAAGTAGAAACCTTACCTTAGGGAAGAAAAACAATGGAAAACGGAGGAAAATCGCTGGAATTGCCTTGCCCTTCTCCCAAAATGAAATTGTGAAAACTGAACATTTTGGGGAATATTTCTGCATTAAATCTCGTCATGCTCTGCTACAGCAGTCCACTCCACTATAGCAATACCGCCATAGCAGAGTCGTCCGCTATGGCAGAGGCTGACCGACGTTGACTTTCGTTGTAGCGGTAATTTCTTTGCTATAGCGGAGGTCGCTATGGATAGCGGTTGACACAAGACAGAAAATCGTAAAACCTCCAAAATTAGTCCATTTTACAACACACTTATTTTCTCGACGTCCCAAAATAACCCCTTCACGTCAACCTCGATTTTGGGAGTTCTACTTACCCGAATTAGATTCCGAAAAGTCCTACGAACTCCTCTATGTATTAGCTACGAGGAAAACTATCTCAACACAAGACATCTAACCCAATCCTTACCCATATTGCCCTATACCATACCTCACCCCTATACCGGTCGAGACTAGCATAGCCCAGAATTTCAAACCCCCAAACCCAGAGTTTTCTAACTCTAAAACTTGACATAATTGGACTACCCATAACGATGGACTCGGTCGTTATAGACCAATTAGCTAGAAGGGCCGCCGACTGGTGGAGTTGGCAGCGAAAGCGAGATAGGAAGGCTTGGGACAGAACTGGTAGGTCCATAGGGGTCCCAGGGTGGTATTAAAGGTGGATGACGAGGGATTGGATTTCTGTAATTTATATTTCATATTTTCTCTTGATTTCTTGTATGATGGTATGAGATGGATTTGGGTCGATCAATGATAACTACCAGTACGTGTTTTTTGTACTGATATTACTTTTGCTATACCTTTTGGTATAGTCTAGTTGCAGGGTCAGTGATATTTCTTAGGTACCGGACGATGGTGATCTCCAGCAGTTTTTGTCCTTCGATTCCATGATGAAAGTTGTGTCTCTTTTACATTTTTCTATACTTTTCTATTAGAGCTCTTGTACCTGTTTAGACCAGATTCCTAGGGAAGGTTGTTTTCAAGTTTGTAAAGGGATGTTTACTGCTTTAAGTTATAAATATTTTTCTTAGATTAGAAAGAATATTTTCTCATGGTTTATATGATTTTTTCATTGCCTGTTGGACGGGGGGGTAAGGGTTCTCCTATCTAGGTGTTTAGAGTAGGTGCCCGCACAGCCCGATAGTTGGGTCATGACAAATGGTATCAGAGCCTAGGTTACCAGTCTCCCCGTACAAGAGTAAAGTATCGAATAGAGTCTTGCGGATTAGTGTGTTGACGTCCACATCTAATCTTTGGGAAGCTATGAAACATTCTTGGAAACATCTCTTTTCTTTCATACCTTTCGTGCGGTTTGTTACTTGCTTGTATGGGTTGAGTCCAATTGGTATCTCTCGATTCCAATTAATATCTCGACAAGAAAAAATAATGTCATTTGAATCCGATTGAGATGACATAAGCAAGGGAAATTGGAATCGGGAAGGTTCCAATTGGTATCTGGCCTGAGAGGCTATGTAAAGGTATGAATGAATTGGCTGACGGTCATTCATGAGGCAAATAAAAAGTAATGAAACTGATTTGATTGAGTGTTGAAGCTTGAGACTTGAGATTGTGCTTATGTGTATTGATGTTGTTTGAATGAGTGCAAATATATGGTGTGCAATTGTTTGAATTGCTGTGAATATTGTGGTCAGGGAAAGGTCATAACTTGGTTATGTGTTAATGATTAAGTGAATTCTTGTTTTGTGATTTAAAGGGAAAACACTATGCTAAATATTGGGCAGAGTTTTATCATTAGTAAAATGATAAGGGAAAAATGATATATATACTTGTGAAAACTTATATTTCAAGTGGTTGGTATGTGAATAAGTACTAGGGACAAGGGATATTATTGCTTAATAGCGGGAATTGTGGTAAGAAAATCTTTGTGGAAACTCATGATTGTGACTTAAGGAAAATTTATTCTGGCTTTAAAATTTGTGATTGCTTTATTTATAAATTGCGGTATGCCTTAATTAGAATGGTTTGCATTGTATTCGGGTATAGACTTACCGTTGATATAGATGGTAAGGGAACAAAAAAAGGATTGATGACGGTGGGGAAGCTCTGATTTTGGGACAGTCAGGATTGGTTGAGAACCATAGAAAGGAAAAAAAGGGACTAGTAGTGTACGATAGCGGGAATGTATTATTGCACACGATTCTGGTGTGTTTCATAATTGATTTTATGATAATGTGGTGCTAAATTCTCAACTACGCATAGTTAAGGTTGGTCTTAAGGTTATGTTTTAAGACCATAACGTGATTTCATGTGTTAATGTTGAAAACAGAAAAGGGGAATGAGAGAATTTTACAGAGAATGATAAATTTTCTGGGCTGCTACTGTTGGGGGTTACCATAACGGTGTGCAAGCCGCTATAGCGGGATGGGCAGGCGTAATCTCTATCCTGTCTTCCCCTATTTTATTTTTCATTCTCGAGTCATTTTAAATCGCTAATTGAGCTGCAAGCTATTGCATGAATTATTTAGCATCCATGCACGATAAAAAGAAATAGTAGATATGGCAGCTCGGGATATTGATAAAATTATGATTGACCATTAGTGAGAATAGTCACCCATGTAGAATTTGGTAAAATAACTCATAATTGACTGAGTAGTGTTGGACACTGCTCATAGGCTTATGTTATGAAGGTGATTATTGGCTAATTTATTATTGATGATCCTTAGTGGTAGAGTCGATTGAGGGAGTGAGGTTATTAAATAGATTCTTTAACATTGTTATCTCTCTTGTCAGTCATGATAATACCTGGTGTTACTGCTCATTGAGTGATGGGGGTGTGCTCGCTATAGCATTGGTTAGGGTGTAAGTACCCCGGTTAGAATTCCCCCTAAGACGAGAGTTGACAAAAATCTCAAGCTAGGATGAGTTCCAATGGAATTTTGGTATTGTGAGGTTTAGAGATCCTTGGTGTCTCGAGGTGTAGTATTGATAGGAGCAAGATGATACCATGATATGCGAGGGGCATAGTATCCCATAGAAGCTTCGAAATGGAGTTCGATTTAGTAGAACTCCGGGTATAGCATTTAACATAAAGGGATCTATTCTTCGTAGCATGGGAAATTGTTTCATTCGATAAATGTGAATTTCTTTCGCTTCGGTGTTTCGACAAGGCTCCAAATTTCTTGGGCACTTGGGGAGGGGTAATCTAATTTGCCTTGTGCAGCTCGAAAGAAGTAATTCCTTGATAGAGCTGGAGTGAATTACATTTTGATTGAGTTGGGTACATAGAGGGATTTGAATTTTTGGTGGCTTGCGTAAGACTATATTCACGCTATCTTGGTAGAGCGTTAAGGTTCAGGGGGTGGGCTCCTTCTTCTCCTTCCACCTTAGAGATCGTTCAAGGATGAATAATGGGTAAATTGGTATCTGTTGTACTGACCTGTTCAGTCATTATTAAAAAAAGGTACCTCATTATGGGTGAGCTATTCGTGCAAAGAAACAGGCTAGAAAACTTTCGGGTTAAGGAGTTGAAATTTTTGGGGCTAGGCTAGTCTCGGGCAAATTCTGAGCAAAGTAAGGTCTAGGATAATTCGGGAAAAGATTGGGTAAAATGTCTAAGGTTGAGTTAATTTTTCCATTAGCTAAGGCGTTAAGGAGTCTGTAGGACTTTTCGAGAGTGAATTCGGGTGAGTAGAACTCCCGATATCGAAGTTGACGTGAAAAAGTTGGTTCGAAACGTAAGAATTTCTAAGTGTGTTGTAAAATAGATAATTTTTGGAGATTTCTCGAGGTTTTGTCTCGTGTCAACCACTATGGCGGTTGACACTGCGCTACCATGATAAGCGCTATAGCGGATGACTATCGCTATGAGACTAGAAAACTCAAAAATGGGTTTTATAATTTCATTCTCTCCCTTTCAGCCCTAAAAAAAGATGAGGGTTACTCCAAGAACCCTCCTAGGCTGATCCAAGGTTTGGGAGCCATGAGAAGGAGAGATTCTGTCTAAAAAGATGTGAAACCATGGATTTTGGGCTTGTCATCCGTCAGGAAACGCCTTCACAGAACCAGAATATGCATGGTGAAGCTTCTTGGCGTCTAGGTAGGCTAGGTTCTTTTAATTGAGTAAAAT
Source organism: Jaltomata sinuosa (assembly GCA_003996215.1). Classification (NCBI taxonomy): domain Eukaryota; kingdom Viridiplantae; phylum Streptophyta; class Magnoliopsida; order Solanales; family Solanaceae; genus Jaltomata; species Jaltomata sinuosa. The sequence continues at coordinate 310,177 of QJPP01000460.1, forward strand.
TAGACCTGTTTCTATTTCATATTATTGTTATAGAGGGAAAGGAGAATTCATGTTTAGGCCTACTGGCACGGAGTCTGGAGGAATATGGTATGGTTTGGTTGGTTGATATGTGAGGGAATGATAATGGTGGGATGATGTGATTCTTTCTGGGTTCGTTTATAATTGTTAAATGGGTGTGATGCTTGATTTCAGGAAATTTAGACTGTTGGATAGGTTCGGGAAATCGGAAGTGTTATGGATAAATGTGGCAGGTTATAGTGGACCTTCGAGAATGTTTCCATTAAAGGAAAAGTTGCGAACAGGAAGGGTTAGAGTCTCAATGTTAGGGGGATGTTTCCCTGTACTGTGTTTGTCTTGAAGGAGGGTTACTGAATGGGTGTGTCTAAGGAATATGTGTCTAATGGGTAAGCTGGGGATTAGTCTTCAGGCGGGTCTAATTATACTTATTGTTTGTATTTGTTGATGGTCCCATGAGTGGGCCGAGTTTAATTATTGAAACTGTGATCATTGCATATCGGCCCATGAGAGGTCGGGTTGTTGAACTTAAGTGTGGGGTTGGTCTTAGTGTAGACCGGGATAGCATATTGAACACTTAGGTGATGGTTATGGTGTTCTAATATGTGTTCATGTACTATCGCTTAGTATTGTATGAGATGCATGCTTAGGGAATGGGATTATGAATGTCTAATTATTCGGTTATCAGTCAGGTGAAATGAACTTGGTTTTGTTGCTTGTTGGTTTACAAATGTGATTTTGTTCATTGTTTATTGACTGTTGGATTTTGTTTGACATTTGGTTGGCTCGGGTACCACGCCTGGTATAGGTTACATGTTGGTTGGCTCGGGTATCACGCCTGGTACAAGTTACATGTTGGTTGGCTCGGGTACTACGTCTGGTATGAGATATTTATCGATTGGCTCAAGTACCACACCTGATACAGGTTCTATAATGATTGGTTTGAGTACCATGCCTGGTAGGGGATACCTATCGGTTGGCCCGGGTACCACGCCTGATACAAGTTCTATTATGGTTGGCTCGGGTACCACGCCTAGTACGAGATTGAGTGTTATATGTCTATGGTTCCTTGAGTGAACCGGGTCTATTTGTTACTTGTTGTTCCTTACATATTGGTTCCTTGAGTGAACTGGATTATCTGTTATTGATGTTCTTCACATGTTGGGTTCCTGAGAGGGCCGAAATTTATTACTATTTGGCATATAATTGGTCCTTGAAGAGCCGGGTTGGTGTGCTTAAGTGACAAGGTGGTTCTTCTATGAACCGGGGTCGCATGTTATATGGCATAGATGATGTCCTAGGGACTCTTGGGAGGTCCGGGTGGTTTGCAAGTTGTGACATAATTATATTGTGGTCTGTTTACTTGCATAATTGGGCATGACTTATAAGGTGATTGAGTCCAGTTTTTGACTGGGGTCTTATTGATAGTCATATGGACTTAGTTGATTCGTGTTGTCGGGGTGTATTGCTTGAGGGGTGCAAGACGAGTGAACTTGGAGGGCCTAAGGTTCATAGAGAGTCAAGTTTGACTGGGTTAGTTAAACAAGGCTAGTATTTTGTGAGTGTCTGAACCGGCAGAATGTCAAGGGTAGGGAACCTTGGGGGTTGAATACGCATAACTCACAGGTAGTCCATTGTGTGGCTAAGGATTAAGGGTCAAGTGGTTGACATAGGATCTTAATTCGAGTCAGGGTGGTGAGTCAAGGTTTTGTAGGTTGTCTCTCAACTGGCTAGCTGGGGTGGATAGTAGACCTGATTGTTGAGACTGGAACCACTAAGGTGCTTATAATGGTTGGTATGATGGGTGATTCTGGAATTCCTAGTATTACGTGTGACCAGTTGTCTAGAAGGGCCGCCGACTGGCGGAGTTGGCAGCAAAAGCGGGATAGGAAGGCTTGGGACAGAACTAGTAGGTCCATAGGGATCACAGGGTGGTATTAAAGGTGGATGACGAGGGATTGGATTTCTGTAATTTATATTACATATTTTCTCTTGATTTCTTGTATGATGGTATGCGATGGATTCAGATCGACTGATGATGCCTACCATTACGTGTTGTTTGTACTGATACTACTTTTGCTATACCTTTTGGTATAGTCTGATTGCAGTGTCAGTGATGTTTCTTAGGTACCGGACGATGGTGATCTCCAGCAGCTTCTGTCCTTCGATTTCATGATGGAAGTTGTGTCTCTTTTACATTTTTCTGTACTTTTCCTTTAGAGCTCTTGTACCTGTTTAGACCAGATTTCTAGAGAGGGTTGTTTTCAAGTTTGTAAAGGTATGTGTACTGTTTTAAGTTATAAACATTTTTCTTAGATTAAAAGACTATTTTCTCATGGTTTATATGATTTTCACATTTCCTGTTGGACAGAGGGTAAGGGTTCTCCTATCTAGGTATTTAGAGTAGGTGCCCGCACGACCCGGTAGTTAAGTCATGACAATTGGTCCATATTAATATTATATTCAGGCTAAAATAATTTGACCCTACCAAGTTTTGTATGTAGCTTAATATAATAATATTCTATTATTAGTTACTCCCCCTGTTTCATTATATTTGACCCCTATATCAAAATATAAATTTATTTTAGTTTTCTATTTTAACAAATCAAAAGAATTTTTTTTCCTATACTACTCTTGATATTAAATAACTACATAAAATAATATAATTAATCAAATTAAAAGTTCCAATTAATTAAACAATTACTACGGTCTATGGATATGAATTGAATCCTTTTAGAGATCAGCGTGAGTTAATACTACAATTTTAACCAACGTGGGAAAGGTTACAATCCTAAACCTTTATGGTGATTGACGAATTGTGTCTAACTCTAAATTCAATATTACAATTATACCCAATATTTTAAAAGATTTAGTTCTTAAAGGGTATAAAAGTTGTTTAATATTTGAAGGATATTTTGGTCAATCAATATTTATATTCATGCTTTTATAATAACTGGTCTCTATGTATGTGCGTTACACGAATATTACTCGTTGATTATTATAATACTTATGTTAAAATAATAAATTATACTTGTGCATGTGGTGTAATCACTAATGTCTAAATTTAAAATAATTAGGCATTATTAAAGTATTTTTAAAGTGTTGGTCGATTTTTATTTTCCTTAAAAACGAAAATATTTTCTTAATAAATTAATTTAATATTAAATAAAATGATATTTCAAAAGTTCTTATAAATTGCATTCCTAAAATTCCTAAAAATTTTCGTTTATTAGAAATTTTACACAAAAATTTAAAAAAACTTAACCACATTAATATTCAAATAACATTTAGTTCGACTATGAAATAAAAAAAAGTAGTACAAATCTAACTTGAGTTTGCTGCCGTTCAAAATAATGGTAGAATATAATTGTTTCTTTATTTGTTATAATAAATATCTACCTAACGATCTCAAATTTTCATAGAAATAAGCATTCAAAATAAGGAACTCCTTAATCGTTGCAGTAGTGCCTAGCTAATTGATTTGCAGTAGTTCCTCAGGAAATTATTGTCCAAAATAAATTAAAATACTTTTTACAAATTTATCCTAACTTAACTTAAATCTTCAAGGGCATAAAAGTCGAGCAATATTTGAAGGATATTTTGATCGATCAACATTTAACAAAAATTATCCGTGCCTATGTATGTGCGTTGCACGAATATCACTTATCGATTATTATAATAGTTATATTAAAATAATAATTATACCTTTTGTATGTGATGTGATCACTCTATGTACGTTTCTTACACGTATAGCTCAGTTAAGTATTAGATTATGTCGGGTTAAAAAAAAAGAAATTCAAATTTATTCGGAAGAATTTCATTTTCATGTTTTCTCGGACTTGAATGACTCCTATAGCCAGCAGACTACTATCAAAAATCACGATCCAATGTTAGATTGAAGAAAATATCATCGATATTTGGACTATAATATTTTACTACTCCTACAATTTAGGTAAAAAGGAACAATGCTTCCAAGGAGGTTCAGAGTCATAAGTATAAATTTTTCTCTTTGTCAGTATGGTGTAAAAAATATCTTAAGAAGTTAATAAAATTGATGTAGTTTGAATCTCGAGAAACGAAAAATAATAAGTATTTTTTATAAGGGGGAGTATAAACTTAAAACATATGCATAAAAATATAGCATAGAATATCCCTCAATTATTATAACATTATTGTTAAAAAATAATAAATTATACTTGTATGTAATCACTTAATATCTAAATTTAAGATAATTAAATATTGTTAGAACCTTAAAAGATAAGTTCTCACTCTAAATAATATCTAAATGTTTTTCTAATTATGGGATAAAGACGAGGGCGAACCCGTACTTATTTCTTTGATTAAGTATGTACTACCTATTGTTCAAACCAGTACTTCAAACCTTTTGTGCAAACATAACGAAACATATTTAGAATTATTGAATTTGGAACCTAAATAGGGGTAAAAATCTCACAAGTGACCGATTTATGTGCTCTTTTGAAAAAGTAACCAAAATAGGTATAGCGCACTAATTTAGTGCGCTATACCTCAATTCACATACGGAAAAAATGTTAACCGATATTAAGTGTTATTGAGGGTATAGCGCACTAATTTAGTGCGTTATATATAGCGCACTAAATTAATGCGCTATACCCCCAACTTAATACAGTCGTCTTCTCCAAAACAGAAGCAGTTGGTCCCCCCTCCCCCCACCCCTTTTTTTTTTTAAAAATCTCTTCGTTTGAAAGCTCCAAAATAGTCGAGTCCCACTTAGTTTTTAGCAATAAACTCCGTTAAAGTATTGTTACAAGGTATATTTATTGCGGGAAAGAAGATTTGTGGCTTGAAATTCTCAAAAAATCATCCTACAAGAAGATCCAATTTAGGTATTTTTTCTTTAAATTTTTTAGCGATTGTTATTTAATTTTCTATTTATCATTTACAATGTTTAGTATTAGTTTGTTAGATTTTTAGTTTTCTATTTGGTTTGTTATTGAATTTTGTAGTTAAAATTATTGGGTTTGTTGTTGAATTTTAGAGTCGAAAACTTTGATTGTTGGTTCAATTTGTTGTAAATTTTTTGGAATTTTTGGAGAAAAATTGGAACAATATATTATCAAGATAAACACAATTAAATAATTTTTATCCATATAATTGTGAACGTTGAAAAAAAAAGGTTGAGAGGCTACAACATTGTTAATATAATTTGTTAGTTAGGTACTTAGTTTTAGAAAGTTGAAGATGACCTAAATCCATCACCAATACTCACATACAACACCTACTTTTAATTTGTAAATGATGAAGATACCAAAAATCTTGTTAGTTGAGTGGCTGACTTTGTTACACTTGAATTGCTTGTATATGCAGTTGGATTATTTGTAGTTGGATCATTTCCATCAATCAAAGTTAGGATTTTTTGTCTTAGAATTGAACTGAACCTCTAGGACATTTACTATAATTTGCTTGATACTTGTGTAATTGTATTTTTGGTATCTTGATCATTTCCATATGAAAGTTGTAGTAAATATGAAATATTCGCTTAATGAAAATTAGAAATGAAAATTTGAAGTGTAACACTTTTAGATGTGGTAAAATTTTACAAATTTGATTATAAAATTTTACAAATTTGATTAGAAAATCAAATAAAAGTAATATATACAAATAGGTCATAGGAATGAACATGACATAGCGAGGCTAAATTTGGATGGTTACTTAGCATTATTTCATAATGTATGATATTGTATAGATTGTATTAATTTTCGTCGTTACGTAATATCCAACATCAACAATTTGAAGGCTACATCCACATGAAAAGTAGAGTATGAATAGAGCTAGTATAAAAACGTAAGGTAAATGATAGAATAAAGAGGTAACAATGTGTAAGACCTATTAAAAAATGAAAAATGCTCTATGGTATATTTTTTTACATTTATAGAGCTCGATTAACCTTTGGGGTGGTTTAGGAAATCATAACCAAAAACAATTTGCGAAAATACTTTTCCAACAATAATTAAAAAATTATGGTGCTTATTATTATTATTATTATTATTATTATTATTATTATTATTTTATAAAGCATTAGTTTTGAAAAGAAAAAGATTTTTAAGTTGATCACTACATTCATAGACCAAGATAATTTAATTTCATCAAATTGATTATGTAGTGTAAAGTAGCTAATAAAGTAAGAATATTCGTCATTAAGAAGACTGTTTAAATGAAGAAAAGTAAAGCGAACTAGAGTTTAAATATTTTAAAGTGGAATTCAAATTAAAAAGCAAAATGTTTAAGTTGAAACTAAACTTATAATTTACTAGGAAAGGAGTGTATTAGCTTAAGAACACTCTCCATTGAATCACAAATATATATAACTAAAGTGCCTTTGATTTAAATGATTAACAATAGCTAATAAGTATTAAGATATTAAAATTAATTTTATAAATAAATAAATTATATATATTTAAATATAAGTATTTTAATTGATAATTAATAATTACTATCATCTATTGGTCATAAAAATATATTTATATGCACTTTTTAATAATAAGATTACTTAAATATGTATAATTTTGTTAACGAATAATGTAAATCTAAAAATGGAACAAATGTACGGAGGAAGGGAATAGTTAATTTGATTAATTAGATTAATTTAGTATTTTTAATTTAAAGTTTAGGTATTCAAGAACAACACGTTCTAGGTTTATATAATTTGACTTTTTTTATGTTGAATCTGTCATATTTATGTTCCTACTCTCAATACTTTTAATCACCTTTGGTGGAAATAGAAAAAGTTAGGACCAATATGCTTGTATACCAAATATGTAGCTTGATTAAAAATTGTAAATAGAGAAATTATTTATTAATTATAAAAAAATAATTAGTAATTAATAATTACTAATTACGGAATGATAAATTTAATTTTTAAATAATGATTAATTATTATTGATATTTTATTAGTGATTTCATTAGGATTTAATTATTAGTTATTGAGATTTTGTAATTAGTATTGTTATTTGTTTAATTGATTATTATTACATTTGTATTAAATAAAAGTTTTTAGTTTATTATATTTAAAGTGCTTATTATATTTGAATCTCATACATTGCTTTAAAGTCATTAAATGTACTTAATAATATAATAGAGGTACATAATAATTCAATTAACATATGTTTTATGATAATAAAATGATTAAGAAGTAAAACATTAACAAGTAAAAATTTGTTTAGAATATAATAAAACAAGTAAAAAAATATGTAAAGGTAGAAGTTAATCTACACATATTTAAAAGTATTAAAGAGATATTACCATAAAAAAAGTTATCATTAGAAATTAACCATAAAAAATAATAATATGTAAATGTAAATGTAAATAAGAAATTACCATACAGAAAACTCATTGTGCTTCGTATAATGTCAAATAAATATTAAAGTTAAGAGACCTTAAGAGAATCATAATTTTTCATGCAAAAGTATTATATTTCTCAATAACATCTTCATTGTCGTAACAATTCGTGCTTTATATAATGTCAAATAAATATTAAAGTTAAGAGAATCATAATTTGCCGTGCAAAAACACTACATTTCTCAATAACACCTTCATTGTCCTAACAATTCGTGCTTCCTATAATGTCAAATAAATATTAAAGTTAAGAGAACTTAAGAGAATCATAATTTTTCGTGCTAAAACACTACATTTTCTCAATAATATCTTCATTGTCCTAACAATTCGTGCTTCCTATAATGTCAAATAAATATTAAAGTTAAGTGAACTTAAGAGAATCATAATTTTTTGTGCAAAAACACTACATTCCAGGTCCTGTTTGGATTGCGGATCGATGGTAAAGCTGTGTATGTTCAAGATGATACACATCGCTGTTTGGAGTGGCGTACTTTACTAGCAGACTCGATGGGGTGTGTGGTAGAGGATGATGATAGGTCTGGTAGATCATGGGTTAAAGTTTTGATCGTCATCGAGCACTTTCGGCATCAGCTACATCAGGATCCTATCACCGATGATACTCCATTGGACAGGGTCCATATGATTACCCGCTTGTATATGCTGATTATTTTTTGCGGGATCTTATTCCCGAACACCTCTGGGAACCTGCTGAGCTTGCAGTTCCTTCCATTTTTATTGGATTTAGACCAGCTAGGCACATACAGCTGGGGCAGTGCAATTTTGGCCTATTTATACAGGTCAGTCTATAGAGCGTCTATTGGTACTGTTAGCGACGTTGTTGGATTTCTTCCTCTCCTGCAAGTAACATTAATTATTGTGTTACTTTCAATTATAAAAAAAGAGTAACTATTTCTATTAGTTAATAATTTCAACTATGTGACGTTTAGATTTGGACTTGGGAGAGGATATTGCCATTTCAGCCTATACCTCATGCTTTGGGAGGTGAGGAGGATGAGGACATGCTTCCATATGCTAGGAGGTGGATTCGGGGTATTACGCGCGGTGCCGAGTTGTATCACAACATTCTCCCCATGAGAGATCAACTGGATCGTCTGACGGTCGACCAGGTAAGCCTTATTTTTAAGTTATGTAATTCTATATTTACTGATATATTTACCTTAGCTTAATTTTGATTACATATTTTATAATAGTTTCGTTGGACCCTCTATGATTCCATCCTTCATACCTTGCCCGATTATTGCGTTATCGATCAATCGTTATGGTTGGCACGGGTGGCTATGATATGCTTAGAGATGGTAGAGCACCATGTGGTCGATCGTGTGATGCGACAGTTTGGCTATCCATAGCATGTGCCTGCGTTCCTGATTGGGCGACTGATCACTATACATGTAATGATCATTCTAGGATAGATCAACCGTTTCTTGAGCTATTAGATGCAACACATGATTTGTGGGGTCATAGGCAGGACAGAGGCGCGGAGGTTTATGTGGATGCTACGATTGTCGAGTATACTGTCTGGTACCGACAACATGGACGATTGCTGTTAGGTAACCCTACTTTATACGAGCCTGATGATCGCGGATATGTCCATTTTGCTTGTGCGATGGAGACCATGGCTATAGGCCTCTCTAGATTATACGACATAGGGACCTGTTGGACATTACAGCCTGCTTCTGCCCAGTATGGGCACATTATCGCGGAGACAGTGAAGGAGATTATGAGAGAGGCTCGGATGGGCAGTCGAGTAAATGAGCCACCTTTTGCACCTGGTGCAGCTCCTGTACCTCCGCCCGATGGACTAGGAAGAGGACGAGGACGAGGACGAGGACGAGGGAGAGGATGAGGACGAGGACGAGGGCGAGGATGAGGACAAGGGCGAGGACGAGGACGAGGACGAGGACGAGGACGAGGACGAGGACGTGGTGAGCCTCGTAGAGGAGGACGAGGACAGGGTCTCATAGGTGGCAGATTCATACATAATCAACATACTGATATGCTACCAGCTGCAGAGACAAAGGATGCTCCTCAGGAAGAGCATCAACCATTTCACCCAGAGCACGAGCCAGCTCTTGTGCCAGATACGCAACCACTTGCTTTGATGGTGCTTCCGGCTACAACTTCTTCACCGTCTACTCCAGCTTGTTCGTTTCAGCACTTTCAGGGTAGTTACATGCCTAGTATGGAGCCAGGTATGACTTGGGAGGATATGCAGCGGCTGTTAGGTGATCCCACGCCTAACAGAGATTTGGATGGAAGTAGGCGCCTGAGTTTTGACTAGGTATTTGACGTGTCATTCGATATTGGATATTTTTCAGTAGATATGCCGGTTAGTCTTTGCGTTATTCTAAATTTAGTTATGTATTAATTTTTTTTACTTAATAATTATATTTTTTAAACAGAGCTCATCCACTACGCATCCCGCTCATGAGACGATCATCGAGGAGACTACAGCCACAGATCCTTTACCTTCAGTCTCAGAGGAGCCCGTAGGCACACATGTAATTACTGTTAATATAGAATTTATTATTACATTTTTAATTTATTATTTTAGTTTAAATTATGTTATACTTTTTCTTTTATTTTTTAGATTCAGGGTCCGACGACTTCTTCTATCCCAGATTCCGTGTGCGAGGCTACTGCTCCGGATCCTTTACCTTTGGTCTCAGAGGAGTCCGTAGGCACACAGGTAATTACTATTAATATAGAATTTATTATTTTATTTTTGACTTATTATTTAACTTTAAATTATTTAGTTATAATTTTTCTTTTATTTTTTAGATTCAGGATACGACAACTTCTTCTATCTCGGATCCTGTGTGCGAGACTATGGCCCCGGATAATTTACATGCAGTTAGAGAGGACCCCGTAGGCACACATGTAAGTACAGTTAATATAGTTAGTTATATTTTTTTATTAATTTAATTATACATTTTTTAATTTATAAATATTATGTTTTCATTCTTATTTTTTGATAGATTCATGATTTTGCAGCTTCTTCCACTTCGGATCTCGCTACAGAGACGACATCCAGGATCCGCCACGTCCAGAGAAGAAAAAAAAGGTAGCTAAAAAGATCGTGAAGGTAGATCTTCCTCCTCAAAAACAAAGGAAGAAAGGGGATAGAGATGATGAGGGAGGTAGTGGTGGGGGTCTTAGGTCGAAGGGTGTTTTAAAACATAAGGGTTGTGGAACATGATTTGTAGTTTTGTGAATTTGAAGACATATCGAACTAACTTTGAATCTAATTTGTATATTTAATGAATTAATTATATTTTATTTAGTATTTTTTGTATGCTTTAATGAAAATTTATATATTTATACTCTTTATCAAACTACTTTAATGAATATGTTATATCAAAATCATAAAGTTGAGCCTATAATCTCAAATGGTTGATATTTATATACAACTCAATTATTCATGCTAGAAAAATACAACTTTTATAAATGTGGTCGAAAACTCTTAAAAGTAAGAAAAAAGATAACACAATGTTTATTAATTTCAAATACAAGTACATTCATACAATTTTAATCATCTACATTAAATTCCTCAATATTGTCTTTAGATAAATATTGTGGATTTCTTAGAACATGTCTTTTTTCTCTAGATGTAAGTACTCTATTCGTCGAAGATGCTTGTTCCTGGGCCAACTTTAGCATGTAAAATCGACAACGTCTTGACAACATTCAATTATTTTCTTTCTGAATTCTATTGACCACCAACTCACAAGACTCATTGGTGCCCCAAGAGTTTGCAAGTCTTGAATGAGACGTTCTGATTCGACATATCGATGTGTCCATTCACAGTGTAAACCACAATAATATTCACGAGGATCTGAAATTTTCATCTTACAAAAATCATCATTACGCTCTATTAAAAGGTGAGGTTTATATTCATCTAGCTCAAACTCACTTTTATCTATTGAGGAATGACTAGAATAACTGCTACGATTTGAGTTATCATCATCACTGGCATTTGAATCTTTAGGAAAAAAGATTGACCAATCGATATTTCTATTACTCGACATTGATGTTCTAGTAGAACTATTTCAGATCATTATTTCTTAAAAAAAGAGAGGCTATTTATAGTGTTGAAATACACAATAAATGGGGTCATAACTATACTTTTATGACCACACACACCATAATAATACTATAGTACATAATTAAAACTCATCACCGTCAGACATTTCGCAGTCTGAATCCCACTTGGATGTATTAAAGGTATGATTGTCTCTAGCCCTCATGATACGTATTTGCATTCGATTGTTCTCTTCACGAAAATTATTTACAACAATATTTAACTCTTGTGGTGTATTACGTGCCATTGAAATAGCACAATTTTTTGGACGTTTAAGTCCTAATGCCCTGATATTTTGGACCAGTTCTTCAGCCTTTGTAATGTGCCAATTCAACTCAGATATCATTGTATTGTTGTAAGCTCGATTGTATATCTCGTTCGGATCAATCGAGTATTCAAATTCAACTTGATCACTCAACGTCATGTTCTACCCATTATTTCAAATATATCATTTGGCATGAATGAAACAATAATGCCTTCCATAATTTGTCTAATAAATGCCATATTTAAATAATTATAAATATTTTTATTGATTATTTTTAATCAAAATGATGTACTTTATATACTAGTCGATATAAAGTAGTCTTACATAGCGCACTAAATTTGTGCATTATACTAGTAGGCTCGTACATATTTTTGAATGGCTAGTTGATATAAAGTAATCTACTTTATCCGACATATTGTACGTACAACTTATATAGCGCACTAAATTTGTGCCCTATACTAGTAGACTCATACATATTTTTGAATGACTAGTCGATATAAAGTAGTTTACTTTATTCGACACATTATACGTACAACTTACATAGCGCACTAAATTTGTGCGCTATACTAGTAAGCTCGTACATATTTTTGAATGACTAGTCGATATAAAGTAGTCTACTTTATCCGACACATTGTACGTAAAACTTACATAGCGCACTAAATTTGTGCGCTATACTAGTAAGCTCGTACATATTTTTGAATGACTAGTCGATATAAAGTAGTCTACTTTATTTGACACATTGTACGTATAACTTATATAGCGCACTAAATTTGTGGGCTATACTAGTAGGCCCGTACATATTTTTGAATGACTAATCGATATAAAGTAGTCTACTTTATTCAACACATTTTATGTACAACTTACATAGCGCACTAAATTTGTGCGCTATACTAGTAAGATCGTACATATTTTTGAATGACTAGTCGATATAAAGTAGTCTACTTTATTTGACACACTGTACGTACAACTTACATAGCGCACTAAATTTGTGCGCTATACTAGTAAGCTCGTACATATTTTTGAATGACTGGTCAATATAAAGTAGTCTACTTTATCTGACACATTGTACGTACAACTTACATAGCGCACTAAATTTGTGCGCTATACTAGTAAGCTCGTACAGATTTTTAAATGACTAATCGATATAAAGTAGTCTACTTTATTCGACATATTGTAGTACAACTTACATAGCGCACTAAATTTGTGCGCTATACTAGTAAGCATCTTTATAAGAAATAAGAGTGCAAACTTAAAAAATATATTATTCATAATGCATAGAAAAATTCCTTTAAAAAGTTGGTCTGATATTAGAAGAGAGAAAGGTGAGAGTAGCTCAAAGAGCCCTAAAAAATTAGAGGGTGCTACACAGACTTGACAGGTAAAAAATGATATGGTTTAATTCGTCCACTTGTAAATTTTCTAATTTCTATTTATCATGATTTAAAAATTGCTGGACACATCATTAAGGGAGAAGCACACTCCTCAAAACCAGAAGATTTTATAATTTGGGGTGAAAAACTTCAGTGGGTTGAGCTATATTCTAAACGGTGTGATCAAAGTTTTATGTCGCTGACATTCTTTGCCCGTACCACAAGAATTATCGGCGACTTTTCAAAGACGTCCATTCATAGATGAACCATTGGTGATTGAACACCTTATGAAGGAAATCTCTGAAATGGAGAAAATATTAAAGTTATTTCATGAATTAGAGGATCTTAACTATAGGGGAGCAGATGAAGAAGAGCACTTAAAACTTTTAGAAGATAAGAAGCTCCATAGAGATTTCACCTATCCTATGTATCGAACAGTAAAAGAATGGATAGGTCTTCAAAAATATTTACCACAAACATTAGATTTTAATGTCCCGTATTGCTGTATAAATGAATTAGTGCTTGTTGTGAGTCAACACAAAAAAATAGTGTAAATTGGAGTTTAGATTATAGTGATAATGACGATGACGAACTGATTCCTGAAACTGAAGAAGATTAATTTATTTAAATATCGTACATTCTCCTATTTTTTATATTAATTTATTTGAAGTTCGTTCATGCACATAGTGATTTATTCAAAAAATAATCTACTTTAAAGTGAAATATAGTATTTTTTTTTTAAAGAAAATTGCAGAAAACTTTAAAGAATTGAGAGTTGTATAAATACATAAAGAAACATTGATTTAATAACTTTTAATGTACAAACAGAGAATATTTTTTTAATTACATCAAAAAGGCATACAATGAAAATGAAAACCTAGAAGTACTTCCCCCATGAGAGATATTTGTAGCCTTTAAGGGACATTTGCTCACATTATGACCAGGTTATTGGCAATATCCGCACTTTCGAGTTAATATACTAATTGGAACATCCATTTCATTACGTATACATGTGTTGGACTTGATTTTTATTCTACGCAAAAAAATTTTATTTGCAATCATGGCAAAAGGACTTTCTGACCAATATGTTGCATCTCCAATTGAAAAAATTTGCCTAGAATATGTATTTATGTAGTTTTATAATTTATATTTCGGTGCAATTTTATCCCATGCATTAACCGCACAACTGTCAAAACCCCTAATCATATGAGAATAAGGCATGTGATGTGATTGTCATTTACCGCATGTGCATGATTATTGCGTCACATTAACAATATGGACATTACCTCCACGACCTGCATGCACTTTGGTTTTGATTTCAAATAATTGATCCCTCACATTATAACTTTGGTAAGTATGTCCAACAATCTTTATCCTATTTTTCTCAAATCTTGTATAAGATTTTGGCATCCAATGTTAATTCTTCGCCACTAATCGTCTAGCATTAGCAGATCTGCTAACAAAACGCTTGACAACCTGGCTCATTGCAGTTGCAGGAAGTCCCCTGGAAGACTTCAATAAGACATTGAATGACTCTGAGCTATTCGTTGTGATCATGCCCTATCTCCTACCATCATCCTTGTGTAGGATCCATTTTTTGAGCTCAAACTGCTGCAACCAATTGTAAGCTGCCTTATTGACATCGTTGATCATTTTCATTGTTTTAAGAAACTTCTTCTCTTGATGATGTGTTACAGCTTCCCAAAAAAGATTGTTCAAGGTTAAAGATTTGAATTTATGTTGAAAATTAGACTTTAAATGCCTTACACAGAAGCGGTGGTAGGCAAATGGAGCTTGCCAATTAGCCTGCATGTTGTAAAGTATGCCATGATGTCTATCAAATATCAATATTATACCTTGACGCCCCTTCACAACATCCGGTGCAAATGACGCAGAAATATGCCCCATGTCGCGATGCTTTCATTAGCAGCAATTGCAAAAGCCAAGGAAAATATTGCGCCATTAGCGTCTGTTCCAACTGCAATCAACAACTTGATATCATATTTTCCATAGACATGAGTTCCGTCTATTGATACTACTGGCTGGCAATAAGCAAAATCATCAACACATGGCTTAAACGTCTAGAACACATAGTTAAAAATATTTTCATCAACATCATCATGTCGTCCAAACCTCCATTCAACAATTGTGCTGGGATTGGAGTGTTGAAGAGCAGCCATATACCTTGGCAATGGCCGGAATGAGCCATTTCAAGTTCCATAGATATTTTTAAAAGCACACTTCCGTCCAAGATAAACCTTTCTCTTGCTTATTATTTTGTTGAACACTTTCAGAACGGAATTTTGACAATCTTTGATAGAAAACCTAAAAAATTTTAAAATTAAAATTCATCAAAAACAAATAACGTATTGATTACTTTAAAATTTTAAATGGTCTCGAAAACTAAATAGTACCTTGGATTTACTTCAAGATCCTGAACTAAAACACTTGCAATCATGTCTATATCCAAATTAAAATGACCTTGAGGGCATGAACCCATATTATAAATGTGAACTGATAACGCCCAAACTACACTTCAATTAAGAAGCGTAAGCGGTCGCTGTCAAATATAGAACCCAACTAAGGTTGGGGTCGATCCCACAGGGAATAAGGTGCAAATTAAGTCGTTAGTGAATTAGATGACTAATAATCAATAGTTTCCGGTAAATGGGGGGGTTTGTATGGATCAAACTTTAATTGTTTCAAATAACAAATTGCAAGTTTAACGAGTAAAATTCAGTAGAAGAGGTGAACTAGGGAAGTGTTCACCATGGCTCAATCAACAACTTGGGCTAGAGTTCAATCGGGTTCCTTTCATATGCATAACACGAAGTAATTGAATTCATTCCTACGTCTAAACGTTTCTCAACCAAATAGACGCTTTTATTTTCAATTCTCTCGAACTTGAAAAGATACAATACACAACTCAATTTATACCCCAAGTAGGTTAACCTCGCTAGAGCGTCAACCATTAGATGGGAGTTAGTAGTCCCTAATCCTTGTTGTTAATCCAATTTTCTGGGTTTTAATTCCTTTGTTCAAGCAAATCAAACCTAGACTTGTTCTAATGTTTGCAACCATTAGAAAACGATAAAAACATAAGATTAACAACGTATTATGCAATATATATTGAGCCCTATATCACCCGAACCCTTAGATCATTGCTATGCCATGGCTCCCACAACCTTAGTTGCGGGAAATTAGCTACTCATGCTATTAGAGAAAAAGAAAATAATAGCGTTCATAATATAAAGAAAAAGTTCTTACAATAGATGAACACAAGCTTCTAGTTTTCCAAGAACAAGCAGCCAATAATTTCCAAGAACAATGGAGGAAGAAGAAGAATACGTTGGTGTCGTATTTTTCCTCTCAAAAAGTCATCCCAATAGTATCTAGAAATATTGGGTAATGAATAATAAAATAACCCTAACACTGGGTATTTATAGCAGTCTAGGAAATAAAGTCCAAAAATAGAATCGAAATCCCGCTTTTGACTTTGACGGCTTCACCTGACGGGCCATCAAGCATGTGACCGACCGTCAGATGAACCGTCACTCTTAGGCAGTGGCTGAACTTTGACTGTCAAAGCTTGACGGCTTCCCTGACGGTCCGTCAGGTCTGTGACGAGCCGTCAAGCCATCCGTCGCCACTATCCAGTGAGCTGAGGTGCCCAGCCTGACAATTTTTTTAGTAAGTCATCGACGCGATGACGACTTGCTAGTATTTTCTGGTAAGTCGTTGGGCCTGTGACGACTTGCTGGTAAATTCTGGTAAGTCGTCCGCCCAGTGACGACTTACAAGTAAATTGACTGTTTAGCTTGACGGTTGGTGTGACGACTCGTCAGAACCTTGACGATTCGTCAAGTGAGTTGTCACACTAACCAGTAGAGCCCTTTAGTGTCAAAAATCCATCTTTTTTCAGTTTTGGTTCAAGTTCCTGCAAGTTAAACATAAAACCCAGCAAAAACAACAACGGTTGCTTGAAAACTCATGATTATTCTTAGTTAAAGGAGTCAAATATGTCGTAGAACGCCGACACATCAACATCCTCAACTTAAAACGTTCGCTTGTCCTCAAGCAACATGACAACAAAAACAAAAAGACGACTCAACTAAGAAAACAAACACGTGTCACTAGCAAATCATGGCCATTCAACAGCTTATTCAATTTAAATCAAGCCCCCCCGGTAACACACAAATGTATGAAAAGCTAACCTGTAAGGATCCAAACATGTCATTCCGATATGATAGAATATTCTATATACACACATAACAGCTATCCCAACAGTCAGTAGATAATACAGAAATCCCGGTGCCCTCACCATAAAGAAGTCCCACACACAAGATTTGGGACTAGGTAAGGCGCTCACACTCACAAACGATTTCAAAAAATGCACATGCGATGCCATAAGCTTACCCTTGCTATTCTATTTCAGTTTTTCAGAAAGCCGCTCAGTATCACTACAGGACTTGTTTTGGCTTGTAATGAGGCTTCGGGTGCAGGTAGGATACATTCAGGGGTTAGTGACTAAGCCCTCCTTGGAATCACCGACCTACTATTTCCACTTAACTTTACTTCGTCCATCCTTATTCACCTTTTTATTCCCTTCTTTCTAGCTACATGTGCGGCCTCTTTATTTTGACAATTCTTTTTCATATCTTTTTCGTTTATTTTTCTTTCTTTTCTTAGGCACACACCCGAAATTTTCATTCTATCCACAACCAATCTTATCCATCCTATTTTTCTTATCATTTACCTCTATAGTAGCCACCCTCAACTTAGGTTGATTGCCTGAGTTGAGGTGCACGATGTCCAAGGAAGGACCAGGGCCAAAATAGGGATTCAAAGTTAAAAAGAAACGGTGATAGGTTATTGAAAGAATAGGGTCAATTATGGCTCAAACAGGGTTCAAAAGGGATTATTTGCATTTGGACGGTCTTATAGGCTAAGTGGACTGCACACAAAAAGGGCCTGTGATCCTTTCCTAAGCAACCAACTTCAAACTTAACAAAATAGGCCGGGCAAGTTCTAGATGCATGCACAGAGTAAGAGTTTATAACAATAAGCTCACACACACTTGGCACCAAGAAACCATACCACTACCAACTATCAAAATAACAGCTCGGCTTAAGCACAATTATTATAATCACAACCACACAATGACATTCAGGGATTCAGAACAGTTAACCAGTTCAAACATAAGTACAAATTCAACATTTTTTGGAAGGGGCTCCTTTTTAGTTCAACTTGCAAAAAGCCATGCTTGCTATAGATACCACAACACAACACAAACAAATTTTAAACGACAACCTAAACATGCCGGTTATACTGGATAGCACACCAAGGGAAAAGAAACACGGCAACAAAAACCCTTGGTGGTGATAGACTCACAGGTATCCCAACACCCTCAACTTAGACTCATGCATTATCTCCAATGCATACATGTGAAACCTAAAACTGTGAGAGAAAGGAATACCTGTGAAGCCCTTAGGCCTCAGAGTCTGGTACGATGTTGGAGACTGTCAGGGTCTCCAAGGCAGGAGCAGTCCTTATCATCATCCACAACAAAATCTTCAATGTTAGAATTGTTCAATTTTTTTTTATCAGAAGTAAGTTGTTGAAACCTTGTTGTTTCTCGTTGTTGTGCATTCATATTCAGCCTTAAAGTTCTAGCAAGCTCGGGGTCGTAGGGTAATATTTGTTCACCCGAGCGTCGGGTACTTGGCATGCACAACTCTGTACCCTGTAATAATCAAAAACAACAAATAAAAGTAAAAGCAGGAAAGTATGACTAAGAGTCAAATAAACACATCGGACTTAATAAACAACTGTATTCCCCGGTAACGGTGCCAAAATTTGATAACGCCCAAACTATACTTCAATTAAGAAGCGTAAGCGGTCGCTGTCAAATATAGAACCCAACTAAGGTTAGGGTCGATCCCACAGGGAATAAGGTGCAAATTAAGTCGTTAGTGAATTAGATGACTAATAATCAATAGTTTCCGGTAAATGGGGGGGTTTGTATGGATCAAACTTTAATTGTTTCAAATAACAAATTGCAAGTTTAACGAGTAAAATTCAGTAGAAGAGGTGAACTAGGGAAGTGTTCACCATGGCTCAATCAACAACTCGGGCTAGAGTTCAACCGGGTTCTTTTCATATGCATAACACGGAGTAATTGAATTCATTCCTACGTCTAAACGTTTCTCAACCAAATAGATGATTTTCTTTTCAATTCTCTCGAACTTGAAAAGATACAATACAAAACTCAATTTATATCCCAAGTAGGTTATCCTCGCTAGAGCGTCAACCATTAGACGGGAGTTAGTAGTCCCGAATCCTTGTTGTTAATCCAATTTTCTGGGTTTTAATTCCTTTGTTCAAGCAAATCAAACCTAGACTTGTTATAATATTTGCAACCATTAGAAAATGATAAAAACATAAGATTAACAACGTATTATGCAATATATATTGAACCCTATATCACCCGAACCCTTAGATCATTGCTATGCCATGGCTCCCACAACCCTAGTTGTGGGAAGTTATCTACTAATGATATTAGAGAAAAAGAAAATAATAGTGTTCATAATATAAAGAAAAAGTTCTTACAATAGATGAACACAAGCTTCTAGTTTTCCAAGAACAAGCAGCCAATAATTTCCAAGAACAATGGAGGAAGAAGAAGAATACGTTGGTGTCGTATTTTTCCTCTCAAAAAGTCATCCCAATAGTCTCTAGATATATTGGGTAATGAATAATAAAATAACCCTAACACTGGGTATTTATAGCAGTCCAGGAAATAAAGTCCAAAAATAGAATCGGAATCCCGCTTTTGACTATGACGGCTTCACCTGACGGGCCGTGAAGCATGTGATCGGCCGTCAGATGAACCGTCACTCTTAGGAAGTGGCTGAACTTTGACTGTCAAAGCTTGACAGCTTCCCTGACGGTCCGTCAGGTCTGTGACGAGCCGTTAAGCCATCCGTCGCCACTATCCAGTGAGCTGAGGTGCCCAGCTTGACAAATTTTTTAGTAAGTCATCGACGCGATGACGACTTGCTAGTATTTTCTGGTAAGTCGTTGGACCTGTGATGACTTGCTGGTAAATTCTGGTAAGTCATCCGCCCAGTGATGAATTGCAAGTAAATTGACTGTTTAGCTGGACGGTCGGTGTGAGGACTCATCAGAACCTTGATGATTCATCAAGTGAGTTGTCACACTAACCAGTGGAACCCTTTAGTGTCAAAAATCCATCTTTTTCAGTTTTGGTTCAAGTTCCTGCAAGTTAAACATAAAACCCATCAAAAACAACAACGATTGCTTGAAAACTTATGATTATTCTTAGTTAAAGGAGTCAAATATGTCGTAGAACGCCAACACATCATGAACCTCGTAATATTTTCCTATGATCCACAAGTTAGTATCTTTCTGCAGCCTACCACGAAGCATCCATTGACAGCCTTCATTTGCACGTCTGCATTTAACTCGTCAATTTTTTTTGAGGACTCACAAATAATAAACTCTGTCACTTTTTTAAAATGCCAAAGTTTAACAACCCTTTGCAATATTTTTTTGGATGTAAAGGTCATTCCAGAACCAAGATAAAACTCACTGTCTTTAAAATTATTGGGTTTCTGCCACCTATTTTGTCGATACTTATCATTATCAACGATATATGCATATACATCTGGTTCCTCCGAAAGATCATCAAGAAATGGAATTACATGAGAATAATTTTGAATTCGAGGGAATGTTAGTGACATTGATATTGACTACTGAGGTGGTATTTGTGGAATCACTTCTTGTTGATGTTATGGACTACGCAACCTATCAGGTAATATGACATCATCATAACTTTCAGATGATGAAAATGAAACTTCATCACCCGAATCGTGAGCATTATTAGGCATGTCATTACCGTCATTGTCACTATCTTCATCACTCATAGATATTTTACTATAATTTGGCTGGCCAGTATCATCATGTAATGACCCTCTAGGTTATTTTCCATTTTTCATGTTTTTTCTGCATTTCGAGCTTTCCCTCAGTGGCTACAAGTAATTTATGACTTGTCGGGATTGACGATTCGGTGCCCAGGCCGTTCGTTAGGTCGTTATGACCATTTCCCTATTTTAGAACTTGAACTTAGAAAATCTTTGACTTCGGTAAACTTTCTTGGTAAACGTACTAAGAATCGAATCTTAATAATTTTGTTGGCTCCAGAGCAGGCATTTTGGTCTAGTGGGACCATTGCTCTGGGTCTGAGTGCCTTCGATTTGGTCTTGTGTTGCTTTGTGTGTTTCAAGTTAGTTTGGCTGGTAGGGTTGACTTTGGTCAATATTTGGAGAAGACAGCCCCAGATGGAAATTTTGTCAGCGCCGTTAGCTCCGGAATGTTGACTTTGGGCTAGGGAGACCTTTGGTTCAGGTCCCGAGGCTTCTGGACTTGTTTTGGGGTTTTGAGTTCCGAGTTAGTTTTGGGTGTGGGTCCCATTTTTAGGTAAAACGATCTCTATTGGGAGTTTCGTTGATTCCATTGAATCCAGAATGCCATTTTTGGTAGGTTAGCATGGTTGGTTTGTGTTCACGGGGTTCCTGATGAATCCCGAGGACCGATCGAAAGACTTTTGGCCTTGGTGAAATAGTTGGTTGCTACAATATTGTTGCAGACTATTTTGGTCTTTGCAATTGCAGAGAGCTTCCATCGCGTTCGCAATGGTCTAGTTTCTTGACCATCACGATCGCGAAGGTTGGTCATCACATTCACGTTGAAGCTGGCTGGGACCCAGCTCAACCTTCCTCTTCGCGAACGTGGCCTGGACCATCGCAATCGCGATGGTTGGGCCGGTTGTTCTACGCGAACGCGGGGGTACTGTCGCGATCGCGATGAAGGACCCATGGCAGCTATTTAAACTTCAACTTCATTTTCTCTTTCATTATTCTGAGAACTCCATTGTTGAAGCTCCCAAGCTCTTATTTTCCAACTTCTTGCTTCAGTGTCCTTCATCCGGTAAGTTCCCTCGTCACCCCTCTCCTCCTTCCGTGTAAATTCTCATAATTATCCCGCTAAACTCCCTTGTTGATTAATTCTTAAGGTTGGGGTGATCCTTGTAGAAATCTGATTCTTGGAGCTGCATGCTCGTAAATTCGTGCAACTCATCTCCATGACGTGTTTCTCTTGTCGAGGTAGGTTCCCGCCCTTAATTTCGAGTTTTTCCCGTTTTAATCCCTCGAATTAGTAGCACTTCGGGGATGTTTTGGGCCTCAAAACAAGCTTCGTTCGTGCCCAAACTTTGGGCATGAGTTTCTTAACCCACCGCGAGCATAATTGTGAATTTTGTTTTCTGTCTCATTGCGTGGGCCCTAAGGGTCATTTTGCCGACCTGATTTCTGGCCTGATTTATCCGTATAGAAATATGGGTGTTGTTCTTCTCATCTTGACTCCTAGATTATGTTCTTGATAGCGTGGTAGCTTTATGAGGCTGCTCGGAAAGAGAAGGCACATGAGTGATGGTTCGTGCGTGCAGTTCAACCCCGAGGTAGGTTACAGTTTACCTTCTAGACTGAGTTCAGTTAGACTATATATTTATGAGTTACTAGAACATTAGGTTTGATATTAGATAGAATTTAGGCTTAAATCCTGTTATCACTTTAATTGGCCATTTTGGATTTTTAGTCTAGAACTGTATGCTATCCTTAGCCTAGGAGCTTGCTTTATCTGTTTGACTAGTATAGAATCCTTAGTATGATTTTAGGAGGCTTTAGAGGTAGAATAGAGATTCCCGGTGGTTTTCACTTTTATTTTCCAATTTACCCGCCTTATTTTATCATTATGTGTAACTGTGGGCCCGAGGCTGTGGCTTGGATTTGGACGGAATTCCAGGTCAGTTCTCTTGGTTTGGAGGGTATTTCTCTCCTGTTCTGCCTGTTGGTGTGTGTGGTTTTTTCTCTGTTTGTGGATATTTCATACTCATATTTCATGACATATCATTAGTACAACATGGAAGTATTTTTCAAGGATTTTGATTTGGAATGAAGTTTTACTACGGTTGTGGTAATTTTTGGATTGAAACAAATTATTTTGAGTATTACTATGGATTTTTGAAGGAAAAAGAGAAACTACTATTTTATGCATATATTTATAGTCCGATGTGGTATTCCAGACCCTAATGCATCATTTCAGGTATTTTACTTTCACATATATATATGCATAGTCTGATGCGATATTTCGAGCGCCCGATGCGGTATTTTAGTCGCCCGATGCGGTATTTCGGGCGCCCGATGCGGTATTCCTGGTTTATATTATATTTCATTCACGCATGCATCATCGTGCATTGCATTACATTTGTCTTGGTATGTGGAGTGTCTCTGGTTTTGGCTGGATCTTGTCTGTTCTTCACCTTATTGGATTATTGATATATGCTCAGATTTATAACTAGATTTAGGTGGATCCCTGTAATTTTAGCTACTTTCCTGTATCAATTATTTATATATTATCTTTCTGCGCTAGGTCGGCCTATAATGCCTACTGAGTACCCATTATCTTGGTACTCATACTACACGTTGCATCTTTTTCTGATGCAACACCTAGTACGAGCCACCCTCATTAACCTTCCTGTCGTTCGAGGCCTATTGCAGTTTGGATCGCGGTGAGCTCCCAATTATTTTTGGAGACTTTACATGATTTCCATCTTGTATATTCTGTCTATATCTTTGTATTTTGGATAGACAGAGTCTGTTGTATAGCTACTCCTTGCTTAGTCGCTCTTGTACTAGTAACACCAGGTCCGGGTTGGTTCTCATGTTGTTTTGTCTATTTGGTCACTTTAGGGCCATCTTTTGTATATTTTGTACATTGGTATGTATATATGCTATTGGCCCTGTATTTTCTTTATATCTTTCGCATTTCCTTAGTTTAATTATTATTACTGTCTTCCGCAATCGTTGGGTTTTGGATTGTCTACCAGAGGGTTATGTAGACGCCATCATGACCCAGTTTTGGGTTGTGACAGAGTGGTATCAAAATACTAGGTTCACCGGTCTCGCCAGTACAAGAGCAAAGTGTCTAGTAGAGTCTCACGGATCGGTATGATGATGTCCGTATCCAATCTACGAGAGGCTATAGGACATTCCTCGAAAATATGTTATCTTGTTTGATTCCTTGTCATGCGTTCTTGACTTGACCAACTTCTAAGTACCTTTGTTTCACTCTTTCTCAGATGGTTTTGATGATATCTGCAGTGGTTGAGGACGAGGTCCCTGTGCCTGCAGTTAGAGCCCCAGGACGGGGTAGAGGTCAACCTAAAGGTTGAGGTAGGGCACGGGATGCAGTGACAGCTCAAGCCCGAGATAGACTACCATCACCAGAGCCTGAGGTTAGAGTGGATGAGGTTTAGTATGAGCTGGAGCATGTGGGGCCAGCCCAGTATCCGGCAGGTTTTGTGGCTACTCCAGTATTGTAGGACACCTTAGTTTGATTGTTGAGGTTCCTTGAGGGTATGAATCCACAAGTAGCTTCGCCGAGCACTCTGATTGGTTCTCAGGTTCGAGGTTAGGCTCAGACTTCAGCTCAGATGGTGGCACAGGGTTCAGGAGTGCAGCCTGCTGTTGCGGCTCCCAGATTTGAGGTATTACCGGTCCCTGCAGTTGCTCCCTTTCTTCTAGCCGTGCCAGTTATGTCTTTTGAGGACCAGAAGATGCTTGGTAGGTTCTTGAGATTGGGTCCTCCGAGGTTTTTAGGTGCTTCTAGAGAGGATGCGCACAAGTTTCTGACTAGATGCTCGGAGAGGTTATATAATTTAGGGTTAGATGAGTCACATGGGGCATATTACACCACATTTTTGTTGGATGGTCCAGCGAAGCAGTGGTGGAGTTCATATGTTGCTTGCAGGCCAGCCGGGTCACCTCCGCTTACTTGGGATCAGTTCTCCACAGCTTTTTTGGAGAAGTATGTACCGCGTAGCATGAGGGAGCGTCTGATGGATCAGTTTTCTGGGTTGGAGCAGGGCTCTATGACCGTGTCTGAGTACGAGGTTCAGTTCCATCAGTTATCTAGACACGCCACTATGATTCTGCCCACCGAGAATGAGAGAGTACACCATTTTGTTTGAGGTTTGACCTTGCATCTCCGCTTGGCCACAGTGGGTATGGTAGCATCGGGTCAGTCTTTTCTTGAGGTAGTTTATCATGCTTGTACTATTGAGGGTGTACTTTGTGAGGCCCAAAGGGGCAGCGATAAGAGGCCACGCCACCAGGGCAGTTACAGCGGTTCACAGGGCCGTGGTAGGGACTACTATGATAGAGGTTCACACAAAAAGCATTTCCAGCCGAGCCGGCCTGTTCAGGCGACATTACAGACTACTGAGGGTCAGAGTAGCCAGAGTATCGTTCCTGCTCCACGAGGTGGTCATTCAGGGGCTACAGGCCGTGGTGGTCATTCTGATTTGGCTGGGTCTTCACAGCGGAGTACATGGGGTCGGGGTTGTTATGAGTGTGGCGAGATGGGCCACTTTGCTAGAGAGCGTCCGATGGCACAGCACCCTAGGTGACATGATCAGTTGGTTCAGGCCCCTAGGGCTCCAGCGCCACCAGTTGCATTTTTGGGGCATGTAGTGTCAGAACAGGGGGTGATGGTGGATCCCCAGAAAATTGAAGCAGTCAAGAGTTGGGCCCGGCCTAGCTCTGTGACTGAGGTGAGGAGTTTTGTTGGGCTCGCAGGGTACTACTGGAGGTTTGTTGAGAATTTTGCTTCTATTGCTACTCACCTGACCAGGCTGACACAGAAAGATATACCATTCGTGTGGTCCAACAAGTGCGAGGAGAACTTTCAAAAGCTCAAGACACTTTTGACCACGACTCCTATATTGTCCTTGCCGGTTGAAGGTAAAGACCTTATTGGTTACTGCGATGCTTCACATTCTGGTTTGGGTGATGTGTTGATGCAGGATAAGAATGTGATAGCCTATGCATCCAGGAAGTTAAAGGTGCATGAGAGGAATTACCTGACTCACGACTTAGAGTTGGCAGCAATGATTTTTGCACTAAAGATTTGGAGACAATATCTTTATGGTGTCAGGTGTGAAATATTCACTGATCATCGCAGTCTGCAGCATGCGTTCACTCAGAAGGATTTGAATCTGAGGCAGAGGAGGTTGATGGAGTTATTGTTGAAGGACTATGATGTGACTATTCAATACCATCCGGGTAAGGCTAATGTGGTGGCAGACGCATTAAGCCAGGAAACAGTTAGCATGGGTAGCTTGGCTTGTTTGGGGGTGTCCAAACGACCACTAGCTAAGGAAATTCGGGCTTTGGAGGCCAAGTTCATGCACTTGGGTGTTTCAGATCAGGGTGGGTTGGCCAGTATTGTGGTCAAAGCCACTTTCATAGAGGAAATAAAGGCCAAATAGTTTCAGGATCCGAAACTGAGTAAGCTTCGAGGTAAGGTAATATCCCGGGAATACAGAGTTGTCAAGCTAGACTCTGGCAGAGTGTTAAATTTTAGGGGGAGGATTTGTGTTCCTCGGGTTGATGATATTATTCAGAAAATCTTGACAGAAGCTCATGGTTCGCGGTACTCAATTCATCCGGGTGTGACTAAAATGTACAGGAACTTGAGGCAGCATTATTGGTGGCCCGGGATGAAAGGGGACATAGTTGATTTTGTGTCCAAGTGTCAAAACTGTCAGCAGGTAAAGTATGAACATCAGAGACCTGCATGACTACTTCAGAGAATGCCAATTCCAGAGTGGAAGTGGGAAAGGATAGCCATGGATTTCGTGGTGGGTATTCCCAAGACAATGGGGAAGTATGACTCAATTTGGGTCATTGTTGACAGGGTGACCAAGTCTTCTCATTTCATTTCGGTCAAGGTAGATTATAATTCGCAGTAATTGGCTAAGATCTACGTGAAAGAGATTGTGAGATTGCATGAGGTGCCACTGTCCATCATTTCAGACAGGGGTACACAGTTTACTTCCAAGTTCTGGGGCAAGCTACATGAAGAGTTGGGTACACAACTCACTTTTAGCACAGCTTTCCATCCTCAAATTGATGGTCAGTCGGAGAGGATGATCCAGGTATTGAAGGACATGCTGAGAGCATGTGTGATGGACTTCGAGGGTCATTGGGACCAGTTTCTACCATTGTGTGAATTCTCATACAACAATAGCTATCACTCCAGTATTGACATGGCACCATTCAAGGCATTGTATGGGAGGAGCTGCAGATCACCGGTTGGGTGGTTTGAGGAAAGCGATGTAAAGCCTTTAGGAGTAGGACTGGTAAGGGAAGCGCAGGAAAAGGTAAGGGGCATTCAGGCCAAGTTACTGGCTGCCCAAAGCAGGCAGAAGAAATATGCAGATCGCAAGGTCCGGGACATAGAATTCCAGGTTGGTCAACAAGTATTGTTGAAGGTGTCACCAATGAAGGGAGTTATGCAGTTCGGTAAGAAGGGCAAGCTTAGCCCTTGGTTTATCGGTCCGTTTGAAGTTCTTGAGATTGTGGGGTCAGTGGCTTACAAGTTAGAACTGCCACCCAGTTTGTCGGGCGTCCATCCGATATTCCATGTATCCATGCTTAAGTGATACCATGGGGATGGGGACTACATTATCAAGTGGGATGAGGTACTTTTTGATAAAGATCTTCGTTATGAAGAGGAATCAGTCTTGATTCTTGCTTGAGATATCCGGAGATTAAGGACAAAGGTGATTGATATGGTAAAGGTTCAGTGGAAGCATCGTCTGATTGAGGAAGCCACTTGGGAAACCGAGAAGGACATGCTGGACAAGTACCTCAAATGTTTGAGAATTCAGGTACTACACTTTCCTTCTTTTATTTTCGTAAATTTGGGTTTGATCATTCGGGGTAGAACTGGTTAAATTGGTATCTGTTATAATGACCAGGTCCGTCATTATGGGTAGTCCAATTGTGCCAAGTTTTAGAGTTAGAAAACTCCAAATTTGGGAGTTTGAAATTTTGGGCTAGGCTAGTCTCGACCAATTTAGGAGTGAGGCATGGTCTAAGGCCATTCGGGTAAGAATGGGGTCAGATGTCTTGTGTTGAGCTAGTTTTATTCGTAGCTAACACATAAAGGAGTCCGGGGGTCTTTTCGGAATCAAATTTGGGTAAGTAAAACTCTCAGAATCCAGGTCGACGTGAAGGGGTTATTTTGGGACATTGGAAAAATAAGTGTGTTGTAAAATGGACTTATTTTGGAGGTTTTATGACTTTCTGTCCCATGTCAACCACTATAGTGGTTGACACTTCGCCGTAGTGGAAAAATTACTGCTACAGTAGAGGTCAATGTTGGTCAGCCTCCGCCATAGCGGGCAACTCCGCTACAGCGGAACTGCTATAGTGGAGCGGACCGCTATAGCGAGCTCAACGGGAATTAAAGCTGAAATATTCCACCAAAATATTCAATTTTCACAATTTCATTGTGGGAGAAGGGCAAGGCGATTCCAGGCATTTTTCCTCCATTTTCCCAATGTTTTCTTCCCTAAGGTAAGGTTTCTACTCTCCAGTCTTTGTAATACTTTTCCTATGCGATAGAATTGCTAGGAGGGAACTTGGGGGAAGGTTGGAATAACCCAGGAATGGTAGAATCTGGGAAAGAAGGGGGATTCTAGACTTGAATGTTCTTGGGTGTTGCTAAAAGTAAGATATTATGATCATAGGTTGTTAAATTCCCTATTTTTATCCATAAAAATGATAGAACTAGGGAAATTAATGGTGGAAAGCCCAAAAAAAGGGTGGGATGATGTAATGACCCTTCCGGTCATTTCCACGTTTAAGTTTGAAGTCAAGCAAATTGACAAAAGATATCGTAAGACCTTTAACAAATTTTCTGAATTTTGGGTCAAATGTCTCGGGACTTTTCTCCCAATATATAAAGAGTTAGAAGTCCCCCAAAATACCAAATCGAAGGTCTACGAGTCTAGTTTCCAACGCACAAAACCGCACGTCCAAATAATCTCGGAGCAAAGAGTTATGACTGTTTTACCGCGGACTATCTGGCAGAAAATGGGTTGCGAACCGGGTCGCGAATCGGGTCGGGTTAAACTCGATTTAAGCCTCAACTTCACGTTTTAAAATGCCATTTCAGTTCTGAAATAGTGATAAAACATAAGGGAGGATCCCGAGAGAATTCTTGAGTATCAAAATCGTGCGTTGGCGAATTACGAGCCTAAACTTAAGAATTGTATTAGCATCGTGCGTGTATTTAAAAATATTTTATTTAAAAATTGAATTTGGTAAAAATTATATTATTATTACCTTTTCAAAATATTTTAAAGGTTATGAAAAATATTTTGTTACGAGATAATTGTATATGTATTTACTTTATAAGGTTTTTATACACCATAATATTTTAAACGGAGATAGTAAATTTAGTTATGTTGAAAATTATTATTATAATATAGTAGGTTTTGTTTGAAATAGTTTTCTATGAATTATGGTATATTTAAAATATTATATTTATTTTACCACGAATTTACGCAATACCCGAGTATATACCTAACGGGAAGAATTTGTTGCCACCTCCACTTCCACGTGGAAGTGAAGGCCTTGTACAGCAAAGTTAGGCAGTGTTGGTGGCACTTTCTCAATTGAATAAAACCAATTGTGAAATGATTCACTAGTGCTGGGTATATATAAGCCCACTTTACACCATCTTGATCCAAAGCAACTTGGTACCTGTACATATGAACTTATCGTAGCGATATATGTGAGAAGGAAACTTTTTGTTAAATTATTCCAATTCTGAAAAGAAAATTCAATTATCGACGTCCCAAGTTATCAAGCCCCAAATCCGATTCTGATTTAGTTTTGGATTTTCTCAGAGTGGTTCGAGCTCGGACATCATCTTAGCAGCTTGTCATCGGACGACAGGTAGGTTACGGTTTATTTTCCCTAGACTCCGCATATATAGAATAAAATTGTATTAATGGGCATCCTTGGGTTGGTTTATTAGGTTGGTACCACAGACCTCGACCGCTTTATTCATATCCGCCTACTTTTGTTCCTCCGTTGCTTGTAGTACTTGCCGATATATTTTATTTACCCTTGTGGTCCTGTGAGGCCTTGCTGACTCTGGAACATAGAAGGTGGGATTTTTGGAATGTCCGCGAGTCCCGGGCATAGAATTATCCTTCTAGGCTGGTTATGCTTGCTGAGTAGCTGTGGGCCTGTGCAGGGTCGATAGGTTGATTGTAAGCTGCTGGGCAGCTATTGTGTTTGATCATACCATTTTCATGCATATAAAATGGTTTTATACATGTTTTACTACGGTTTGGGCTTCGGGCCTACGGACACTATTTTCTAAACCTTGCATGGCCCGGGGGGCCCGTTTTCGATGGAAATAATTTGGAAATGGTTTGATTTAACTTGTGTATATTCTTGGGCAAGAAAGTAAAATTATGTTTTAAATCACCAGTTTTACGATTCACGCTAGACTCGGCAGGGCCGGAGTGCTAGTTGAGTTTTCTTGCCACTTGAGATGATTTTAGCCTCGGTCGGACCGAGCACCTGAGATGACTTTTTACTATTTAGACCCGGTTATGCCCGGGCACCCTTGGAGGGGTTTTTGAGATATTTTCCTACTACTTTAGTCCTGGACAGGGTCTGGGCATTGCATATTCGAGACTGGGTCTCTATCTTGATACCAGACTTGCTTCCGGACGACATGTGTTGATACTGAGTTTTAGTATGGGGTCTGGGACCTCCATGGACATTGCCATCCGGGCCAGGGGCTACAGGCTGCGTGTGCCGGAGGAGGGGTATACGGTGGAGGAGAGGTATACGGGCAGTGTCCTTCCATGGAACCTACCTTGCTGCGGCCGGATCGGCGCGGAGAGGTACACACAGAGGATACCATGGCA
>QJPP01000461.1:0-101318 GCA_003996215.1 Jaltomata sinuosa
GAAGAGGAGGAAGAGGAAGAAGACGAAGAGGAGGAGGAAGAGGAGGAGGAGGAGGAAGAAGAGGAAGAAGAGGAAGAAGAAGAGGAAGAGGAAGAAGAAGAGGAAGAAGACGAGGAGGAGGAGGAAGAGGAGGAGGAGGAGGAAGAAGAGGAAGAAGAAGAGGAAGAGGAAGAAGAAGAGGAAGAAGAGGAAGAAGAGGAAGAAGACGAAGAAGACGAAGAAGAGGAAGAGGAGGAAGAGGAAGAAGACGAAGAGGAGGAGGAGGAGGAGGAGGAGGAGGAGGAGGAGGAGGAGGAGGAGGAAGAGGAGGAGGAGGAGGAGGAGGAGGAGGAGGAAGAAGAAGAAGAAGAAGAAGAAGAAGAAGAAGAAGGCTATTTTTTTGGTAATTAAAATGTCCGAGTGGCTATTTTGTTTAATTATTCCAAGTTAATATGTGCAAATTGAAAGCATGTATCAAGGACTCATGTCTCAATATTGCACAAGTATATTTCTACTATACATAAACGGCTAAGAGGTACGAACAAAGCATCACCAAGTTGTACCAAAAGTAACATAATTTGTACCAAAAATTTTGCTTTATTTTATGGTAAATGGACACGTGAATTTTAAAAATGTATGGCACTTGTATTTTGTTTTCACATGGTACATAGCCAATAAATTGGGATTACAATTTTCTATACAATGGACCCACTAAGTCATTTATTTCACAAGTATCCTCTTTATTTATATGATTTTTAATTTTTTTTAATTATTAATTATTATATTTTTCTCCCAGTCCCAATTTATATGGAACTAATATAATTTCGAGAGTCAACATAATTTTTATATTGTGATTTATAATATCTTTTACGTAATTGTCAAATACATAATAGAACATTTTAATCAAATATATAACAAATTAAAAATTAAAAGTAAGACAAATAAATTGAAACAAAAAAATATTAAATTTTTTTAAATGGGGCCTGCAAGCACACATTTCAAGCAGACATGTCGTTCAAGAGCTGTCTGCTTGAGCTGTGTGCTAAGCCTCTTATTTAGTACTATTAGTACTAAATGCTATCTTTATCTTTTTATTTTAAAATAAATAGTTTTTCATATAATTATAAAAAAGTATTAATAATATTCTTTCAATTTTACCTTGAAAATTAAATAAATGTAATTTTACATAAACAAATAACAACTAAATGACTATATTTTTTCAAGAATTTTATTAAAATAAATCTCACTTTCTAGAAATATTATCCTAAAAGATATTCAACATTGACATAGACATAAAGTTTAGGAATGAAAAAAAGTCATTATAATTTATGGTCTAAAATAAGTTATGAATATTTATATTTTTATAAAATATTTCAAAATTTAAAGTGTGCCACATACAACGAGACAAAGAGAGTACTGGTATAAATAGAGGAAGTTAATTGACTAAAAAGAAAAGAAAATATCACATAAATTGAGATTTAAAAAAATTAATGACTAGAAGGAATAATAGAATTTATTTTTTGGCGTTTTTAGGAGGGAAATAAAGGAATATTATTAGAAAATAAATTGTGAGAGACGATTGAGTCATCTGTAATTTAGAGGTAATTCTATGGAGTATCATATCAGGAAAGAAAATACACACTCTCTATCTCCTTTCCTATTCTCTATTTATTTAACAAAAGTACTCCCTTTGCTTTATTTTACTTGACCAATATTTACTTGGCACTTCTCTTAAGAGAATAATATTAGAGATTTATTTTACTAAACTAATCTTATTAGTTATACATTAAAAATTTAAATTTGACCACTAATATTTACGTAATTATTTAATAATAAAGATAGTATTGAATTTTTTTTTATCTTGAATTCATAAAAGAAGGTAGTATACATGTATTCTAATTGTTATTGATATATGAAACTAACAGAGTTGATTCCTAAATAAAAAAAATATTTAAAATTAATAAAAACAGAAAAAGTTAAAAGTTTAATTTATTTTTTGTATGCCTGAAAAAGAATATTATCATATATTTTTTAGATATAATTTAACGTCAATTTTTTTACTTCTTAGTGAAATAATTTACGATACATAAATATATAACTTATTTTACAACATAAATTTTAATTACTTTTTACTGTCATGTTTCATTTCGATCAAACATCGCCATATAAATTAACAAAAAATTTATTGGGCACGGGCTATGCACGGGCATTCATTTCTAGTATTGATAAGAAAATGGGCATAAGAACTAACTCAATCCCAAAAAAAATCTCAAAAGATAAGAATTGTTCAAGACTATTTAAAGATATGAATTGTCATCTAACCCTCCAATCTGAAACTACTAACACTGATCGTACACCTAGGTCTGACAACTTAAGTGTAGACAAGATAATATGGAGGCCCAACATCAGAGAAAATAAAAATTGGATGGGGCAGATTCTGATACTATGAATAAGGAATGAAGATTTAACTAGATTAACAACCCCAAAACAATTAATTTAAGAAATAGCCATATATTTTCTTTATTATCCGATTTAACAGTTTAAAAAATATATGTCTACACTATATAGCTAAACCTTAAATGTATTCCTCATTCCATACCAACCGTTCTCCATTACCCATCGCCATTGCCTTCTCTCCTCCTCTCCCTCTCCCGTACTCTTTCTCCATGTCTCTCTGTCTCTCGCTCAATATTGCTCTCTCCCTTTTCGTCCCCAATTTGCTTCGATCCAATGTCGATGCGCCTCTATCAATCTCTCTTTCTCTATCTTCGCGCCTCTCTCTTTCTTTTGCTCTTGAAGAACCTTGTCAAACAAGTTTTGATAATGAGGCAAAACCTATTTTTGGTAAAAAGACTTATGGAAACTAATTATAAAAAGGCAGCATCCTAGTCAAAGAAGGAGAGAGCAAAACGTGTGAAGAAGAAAGGAAAGAAGGCATGCGCAAAATAGTGTCCAAGTCCTACAAGGAGAGGACTTTCCAGGCGGCGACCAACTCCTACAAGGAAAGGATTGTCTTTTCCTTTCAAGAAGAGGAGAGAGCTTGAGACCTCTATAAAAGCATTGGAGCTATGAAGAATTCAATCACCTATTGCACAAAGCTGAGAAAGAGTATTCTCAAGCAAGCTTTTCAAACAAAGACACAAAGAGAGAATTGTTTCTAGTTTAATCCTGTGTGATTGTTAGGACATAAAGTGTGTGTTGTGAGGCTTGTAACAAGAAGTGGGTTTGGCTTCTTGGAGAGAGGGTTTGTGAAGCGTGTAACAAGAAGTGGGTTTGGCTTCTTGTGTGTGTGTGTGAGAGAGAGTTTGAGTGAGTTGAAACAATAAGAGTTTATTGTTTGAGTTAGGTACTAGAGTTAGTTTCTTTGATTATTGAGTTGTAATCATAAAACTTGAAGAGTTCGTGAAAGTGAGTTCGTGGTTTTTTCTCCTTGAGTTAGGGAGGTTTCCACGTAAAATTTGTATGTTAATTTACTTACTGCTTTAAGTAGAACTACGCTGAGGACCTGGTCCCTGAGATAAGTAATGGGCACCAACTTTCTTCAATTGGTATCAGAGCGGGTCTTTTCATCAAGGGCTAATACCTGAAAAAGATTCAATGGCTGCCCCTCCAACTGCTCAGGAAGGTTCTTCTCAAATAAGACCACCACTGTTCAATGGCAAGTACTATGGCTGGTGAAAGAATAGAATGATGGATCATCTCATGGGTGAAAGTGCTTACTTATGGAATGTTGTTCTGAATGGCCCCACTATCCCCATGAAGGCAGCTGAGGAAGGAAAGGAACTTGTTCCCAAGTATAGGAGGGAGTGGAATGTTGCTGATAAGATAGCCATTCAAAACAATGCTAAAGCAAGAAAGATCTAGATCTGTGGTATTGGACCTGATGAGTATAACAGGATCACCTCCTGTCAAGATGCAAAGCAAATTTGGGACATACTGCAGACTGCACATAAAGGTACTACTGTTGTCAAAAAGGCAAAAATAGACAACCTGAACAGGCAATATGAACTCTTCAGGATTAAGGAAGGAGAAATTATTCAAGACATGCACAAAAGATTCGCTGCCATTCTCAATGAAATTTTTTCCGTAGGAGAGGATATTCCTATTGGAAAGACTGTTAGAATGCTCCTAAGTGTATTGCCTGAATATTGGGAAAGCAAAGTTGAAGCAATTACTGAAGCTAGAGACTTAAATACCCTGTCCATGGATGAACTTATAGGAAATCTAACCACATATGAACTAAAGAAGAGTCAAGGAAAGAAAATTGGAACTAACAAAAAGGACAAGACTATTTCTCTCAAGACCACTGAAGTAGCTGATTATGAGGAAGAAAATCTTGCACTAGTGACTAGAAGGTTCCAAAGAATGTTCAAAAAAGGACAAAGCCTTCAAAGGAACCCCCCAAGGCTCAGGAAAGGACAAAGCCTTCAAAGGAACCCCCCAAGGCTCAGGAAAGAGATGCTCAACTATGTCACAAGTGTGGTAGTCTGGATCATTTCATCAAATTTTGTCTCTTGTGGGCTATAGAACACAAGAAGAGTGTCTCAAAAAAAACCCCAGATATCAAAATTAGGAGTTCACCCTTCTATCTCAAAGGAAGATGACATCTCGAGAAGCTGACTCAGCACTTCAAAGGGTCCTAGCTGCTATAGGCGAACATGGTGATGAGTATGATGAGTAAGACTCCCATAATCAGTCACTACTTGCTATGGTTGAAGCTAAGAAAGAGGACACATTAGCCCTTTTAGCTATAAGTGACTCTTAAAGTGATTCAGAAGAAGGAGAGTCAGCTGGAACACCTCTTGCACTCATGGCATGCTCTGAGCCTAACATTGACACTGATCAGGATGAAACTAAGGCACGCTTCTCTGATTTCAGGCCCAACCTATATACCTACTCTAAAAAGAAGCTAGAAGCTCTCTCAGCAGTTGTCATAGATGCATATTATTCATTATGTGCTGAGAAGGAAAACCTATTAAATGAGTATGCATCTCTAAGGTTGGAAAGTGAAAGTCTTGAGGAAGATAATGTCTCCTTAAAGGATTCCCTCAAAGAGTTCTCCGACAAAGGAAAAAATCAAGCCATTGCTCTTCAACAAACCTTGGAAGAAGACATCAAAAAACTCAAGACAAGGCTCTCAGAGTTGTCTGAAACAAACAATTCTCTAACAAGAGATTTGAATAAAGCCAAACTTGAGTTGGAACACAATCAGACGTGGACAAAATCTTTAACTCTTCTCTCTCAAATTGAAAACAGCCAGACCACCTCTAAGCATGGGATGGGATTTAGACCTGAGGGCAATAAGACAAACTACTCTATGAATATGGTGTGCACTGCATGTGGGAAGGAAGGGAATCTCAAGATTCAATACCCAATTCATCTGAAAGCTGATCAAAGGAACCTGAACTTTGTCAACAAAGTCAAGAGGAAACGTCCAACTCAAGCTGAGCAAAGAAATTTTAAAAGTATCAACAAACTCAGGTCCAAGGAACTGAGAAGAAAGCTTTCCATTAAAAGGGAACTTCCCTACTGGTCCAAGAGAGACTTAATTCATTCTTTTACTAATAAAAGGGGACTCAAGCTGATCTGGGTACCCAAGATGAGTCACTAACTTGTGTGTAGGAAAGGAAGAGAGGAATGATCAAGGCTGGATACCTTGACAGTGCTTGCCCTAGATAAATGACTGATAACAAAGTTGATTTCCTCTCTCCTGCAAAGTCTCAAGGTTGTTGTATGGCCCTGTCACCAAAAATCCGAAGAAATTATGGTATAAGGAGGAGCATGTATGAAATCAAAAGGTACAGAACTCAGGGGAAACATTCATGCATCAGAACCATAAGTCAAGGAACAATGGTTGATGACAATAAACTCAACTTCTCAGAAGAGAAGGAGGCTGAAAAGCACCCAGGGAGCTGATCCTCAAGGTATACACATCCTTTGCGAAATTGTCAAAATTAGAACTCTTAAGTTAAATTTTGTCCTTGAAATGAGAACCTGATCCTCAGAATGCCCCCACCTACTTAAACAAGACTATATCTTAAGCGGGAAAATCAAACACTAAGCCTTAATGATTAAATTCACTCGTTCAAAATTGACAACCGTAACCTCAAACCCTTCCCACACTTCAAACACTCAAAACTGTCCATCTTCCCCAATATTCTCACAGATTCTCAAAAAAAAAACCTCCATCCTCAAATCACCAAAAATTACCTGCAATGGCTTTCTTATCGGCTAAACCCTCTACCTCATTTCCTCAAAACCTCGTGGACTACTTAGACAACGAGGATATTCCATCCCCTCTGGGGTCACCTGCTCAGGGAAAACAACCCTCAAGATCCCCCTCACCTACCCTTCCCTTCACACCACCCAGATCACCTACCACATATACCAAACCTTCATCCTCCGATGAAAAAGAGATATACAGTGATGGGGACACCATCATTGCCCCTAAAACCACAAGGGCTGAGTTCATACCTATACCAAGGTATAAGAAGAGGGGTGCTGTAAAACCCTCAAAGAAACCTTTCACTAAACCCTATAATACTCATGTACCCAACACCCTCTAATCCTCCAAAAACACCCTTTTCAAGTAAAAGGGATAATGATAAACAACAGGAAGCTGAGAGGAAGAGAGCAAGGATGGCTAAGGGAAAGAAAAAGATTAGTGAGGATGATGAACTAATTAGTGCTGAGGATATGAAGGTTGAAGGAGAAGAATACAATGCCCCCTCACAAGCTATCAAAAATAGGAATTATGAGAAGTGTCTAAGGCTGGGACCCCTGGGCTACTATGCCACACAACAGTTCTTAAAAAGCAGAAGTCTCGATGAAGAGGTAATATCTAACCCCCACATTCAAAGGTTGCTTGACAGACTTAACTTTCAAGGGTGGGATCACCTGTTCAGGACCGGTAAACCCTTGCTGCATAAGGAGGAGATAGTTGAATTCTATGCTAACCTGGTCATGTTAGAAGGATGGGTGGTAAGCACCAGTGTGAGGGGAGTAGAGATTGTGTTTGATCTAGCTAAGCTGGGAGAGATTTTGGTTGTCCCTTCTAAAGGACTGGAGGAGTATGTCTGGAAATATGATGAGAAATGTCTCATTACCAAGAAGTTATCTCAAGGCAAGGAAAAGAGGATACCCATGAAGGTGTTTAAGCATGAAATGTCTCCTGATCACAAGCTCCTATTTGAGATTGTGAACAAAGAGATACTGCCAAGGGGAGGAAGAAAGAATGAGGCCAGCTTTAGAGATATGGGAATTATGAATGTCCTGGATTTGAATGACAAGATCAACCTTCCTGCTCTCATGATCAAACATATGAGAAGGGTTATATCACCAAAGACTGGCCCCCATGTATTGGCATATGGGTTTCTATTGACTGAAGTCTTTAGGAGCTTTGAGGTACCTCTAGGGGAAGGAGTTACAGCTTCCAAGAATGATAGAATCACTCTTCACACTTTGGAAGAATGTGATTGCTTGACTACACCAGCCCCCAGGAAGAAGAACTCAAATCCCATGACCCAATCTTGACAAGAACTAGAGGTTGCTCATGAGAAGATTGCCAAGTTAGAAAATGAGAATGCTAGACTGAAGGAGTGTCTGGCAGCCTCCTAAGCTCAAGTGAATACCCTGAGGACTGAGATGATGCTGCAATAGACAAAGAATTTTGACAACATTCAGTCCCTCATGAACCTTATTCCAAAGCCCGACTCCTAATCGTTCTCAGTTCCTTCCTCACTCTAACCTCCCCCCTTTTGATAAATACTCGTACTTTTGGGTTCTCATTCAAGACAATTTTAATTTTTATAATTATTTTGATATGTTTTATTTTGGAGCCAATGGATGGCTTAATATGTGCTTATCTTGCTACGTTCTGCTATACTTCTATGACTCAGTTGATTGATATATGACTTGCTCAATATGTGCTTGGCGTTGATTTTTAATGATGTCAAAAGGGGGAAGAAAGAAAGAAATAAGTAATGAGTAATGTGTGTGATGCTATGTGTTGAGCATCTAGCATGACACAGTAGAAGAATAGAGCTGCAAAATTGAGGAAGACTCCTTAACTCTTTGACACTATACACTGTGATGCTGAGACTAAACTGATGAGAGTGTACCTTTTGTTCAAAATTGTCCAAATGTGTTTTCACTGCTGCTACATGTTTTTTTTCAAAAATAGGATAGAGTTTGCCATCATCAAAAAGGGGAAATTGAAGAACCTTATCAAATAAGTTTTGATAATGAGGCAAAACCTATTTTTGGTAAAAAGACTTATGGAAACTAATTATAAAAGACAGCATCCTAGTCAAAGAATGAGAGCAAAACGTGTGAAGAAGGAAGGAAAGAAGGCACGTGCAAAACAGTGTCCAAGTCCTACAAGGAGAGGACTTTCCAGGCGGCGACCAACTCCTACAAGGAAAGGATTGTCTTTTCCTTTCAAGAAGATGAGAGAGATTGAGACCTCTATAAAAGAACTGGAGCTATGAAGAATTCAATCACCTATTGCACAAAGCTGAGAAGGAGTATTCTCAAGCAATAGAGACCTCAAGCAAGCTTTTCAAATGAAGACACAAAGAGAGAA
The DNA here is from genome assembly GCA_003996215.1 of Jaltomata sinuosa. Lineage (NCBI taxonomy): Eukaryota > Viridiplantae > Streptophyta > Magnoliopsida > Solanales > Solanaceae > Jaltomata > Jaltomata sinuosa. The sequence goes on from QJPP01000461.1 coordinate 8,564, forward strand.
TTATTTCTAGTTCAATATTATGTGATTGTTAGGACATAAAGTATGTGTTGTGAGGCTTGTAACAAGAAGTGTGTTTGGCTTCTTGGAGAGAGAGTTTGTGAGGCGTGTAACAAAAAGTGGGTTTGGCTTCTTGTGAGAGAGAGAGAGAGAGAGAGTTTGAGTGAGTTGAAACAATAAGAGTTTATTGTTTTAGTTAGGTACTAGAGTTAGTTCCTTTGATTATTGAGTTGTAATCATAAAACTCGAAGAGTTAGTGAAAGTGAGTTCGTGGTTTTTTCTCCTGGAGTTAGAGAGTTTTCCACGTAAAAATTGTGTGTTAATTTACTTACTGCTTTAAGTGGAACTACGCTGAGGACCTGGTCCCTGAGATAAGTAGTGGGCACCAACTTTCTTCAGTTCTATATTAGCTTCTCCTCCTCCTCCTCATCCGCTTTCTTTTTCGCGCTTCTAATTCTTCTTCACTCTTCTAAAATCTTCTACGGATATATACAAGGATACATGGTTATATGTACATGTATATCAGTGTATACTAAATAAATATATATGGATATACATGCACAAGATATATATATATGGATATACAAGGGATATGCACAATGTAAATCCGTGTATTGAATTTTTCTTTACTTTTACTCTAGGTGTTCTGATTTTTTTTAAAAAAGAATTATGTTTTTCTTCCACTGCAAATCATAGATTTATGTTTGCGTATTTGGAATTCAAAGGAAAAAAAGGATGAAGTTTGAATTCAGGTGATAGATCTTTGCATTTCAGAGTAGTTTTTCAAATGAAGAAATAAGGAATAAGATTATGGGGAAAACTTGTGCAAATTAAAAATATATGGCTAACTCGCAATAAAAGCACGTGGGGAAGGGGGATATTGTAAAGTTCCCATAAAAAATAGACCGCCTAACTTAATCTCAGAAGTTAACTCAATGGTGATTGTAAAAGACCACATTATGAGACAAATTGTCATCCCACATATGTGGAACTACTAATATATATGCTCATATATTTTACATGAATATACAAAACATCTTAACATATATACCAAGTTACTGTCATGATCCAAAATTTAAGTCGTGATGATATTTATCCAAACTCCATAAACTAACCATTTATCTTACTAAGTTCATTTTAACAATTTAGAAACACAAGTAAAAGAGAAAACCAACAACAAGTCATAACTGACAATTCATAATATTATTAATAAGAATAATATGGCGACAATCCTTTTAAAATTTGGTATCATAAGTACAAGAGCTTCTAAAGTAAGATTTTAATCTGCAATAAGTCCCAATACATCCGTCTAAAGATAAAAGATAAGAAGAAAATGATATGAAACAGAGTCCAGTGCTACAGGTTGGATTAGTAACTCCGGCTGAAAATCTCAATACATAGTGCCTCCATCCCTGATTGGTGCTAGGAGCAAAATCTGCATACAGAGAGGTGCAACAAAAAGAGCTAATATAAAAAATATGTGTAAACTGAAGTGATTGTGAGAGTTAGACTTGCAAATTCTACTTTCACACATTCAAGCTTATCAACTTAAAAATCACATACAAAATTATATCCGATATTAAGAGGTATAATAATTACATAGTATTGGAGATCTTACAAAAAATACCTAATCATGAATATTTATAGCGAATTCACATAGCTTGAGGCATGTCAAATGACACTGTTCTTAAGGATATTTCACCCGGTATGGGTATATCCCTTAGGATTTAATAAACTATTCTAGTATAAACTAGGAGTCAGAATCTAATAAAGATTACATAGTATAAAACCCAGCAAAAGATTATAGGAAGAAGTAATTTGTCTTTTTCTCTTTTTGCTACTCTCCAGAAGAGAAAAACTTTGGATTATATAGAAGATCTTCTGTCACGCCCCAAACCTAGACAGGGAGGACAAGAACCATACGAACACATGTTATACCACTGGCCTGTACTAAGTGGAAAGTTTACTATTCGTAAGACGATATTAAATGAATATACATAACAATATTGTACAGGCCTCACAATTGCTATGGACAACTGGAATTATAACTATACATGATAATTTTATACTGTCTATGAAGCCTCTAATAGAATCTGTAACTATACAATGGCAGATGGTCGAGCCAGGGCCTCGACATACTTAAATTATAACTATAAGTACAAATAAAGAGTACTAGACATCTATTTTGTCCCAGATAAGAAGAGAGCTCACCAACTACTTTGCTGAATCGGTAGTGGGTACCTAACATGGGAGTCCGCTAACTTGTATACCTGACCCTGCATTTACAAAAATGCAGCGCCCCAAAATGTTGGGACGTCAGTACATATAAAACATGTACTGGTATGTAAAGCAGACAAAATAACAAGTTAAGAAGAATGGATGCTCATGTGAATCAGATATCAAGATGAAAGACCTATGAGCATACAAGTAGCAGATATACAATATTAAACGATGACCTATGTGCTAGTCTTACTGGCATATCATACTTCAAGTATTAGGGACGAGCAACTAGGGACAAAATTTATTAGAACTCTAGTATGAATTATATAAATAACCTTATTAACTTACGTATGTGCCTCTAATAGAATCTGTAACTATACAATGGAAGATGGTCGAGCCAGGGCCTCGACATACTTAAATTATAACTATAAGTACAAATAAAGAGTACTAGACATCTATTTGTCCCAGATAAGAAGGGAGCTCACCAATTACTTTGCTGAATCGTAGTGGGTACCTAACATGAGAGTCTGCTAACTTGTATACCTGATCCTGCATTTACAAAAATACAGCGCCCCAAAATGTTGGGACGTCAGTATATATAAAACATGTATTGGTATGTAAAGCAGACAGAATAACAAGTTAACAAGAATGGATGCTCATGTGAATCAGATATCAAGATGAAGGACCTATGGGCATACAAGTAGCAGATATACAATATGAAACGATGACCTATGTGCTAGTCTTACTGGCATATCATACTTCAAGTATTAGGGACGAGCAACTAGGGATACAATTTATTAGAACTCTAGTATGAATTATATAAATAACCTTATTAGCTTACGTATGTGTCCCAAAGTTACTCTTTATTATAAGCCACTTAGAAATTTACCTAGGTGATATCCTATGCCTATATCAAGTACAAATGATCAAGTGATGGCCTACCGAAGGCGATTCAGGTCACGTGTAAGGAATATGTTGCTCAAGTACTTATTGATATAATTTTATACATATAATTATCATCGCGATCTGATACGAGGTACGCCCTTTGAGGGCTCACTATAAGGGTCTGCCCGCAGGCCACATATGCCATGTATTGGCTCGAGTCAGGGAAAACTAGTGCATAACATTCCGGCTGACTCCAAATACAAATAGTATCACGAGGGCGGGTACGCCATAATGTTCGGCTCACTATAAGAGTCTGGTCTCAATCCTGTGCGCAGAATAGGGTCGCGCGAGTGTGTCAAGTAAAACCTATGAATATCCACTCATCGGGAAGAGTAACTTATCAAGCGATGCAATAAAGGCCTATGACAAATAGATTAGGATAAGGATCATTTAGCTACTCATGTAGTAATCTCTATTCAACAACTAATTTTTTTAAACAATATATCAAGTTATTCGAGTGCTAGCCTTTTATTTTCTCATATTTATGCCGCTATGTGATCAAATATGCTAGTGCAACTATGTATGGCCGATTCTCCTAATTTATAACACATTACATGTATATCATATGACTTCCAGTAATTTCAAGTAAGATACATTTATGATCATGCAAAACATTATGAAAATCCGACTCGAAGGAGTAATATGAATATGGTAACTTCAATAAGGAGATGTACAAAGTGCGAGACAAGTAATTTCAAATGAAAAGAGCGTGTAGATATTTTGATCATGATAGGCATGTAATATGTGTTTGATATGTAGAAAAATGAAGGCTCTATTCACATATATAGAGAAGACTATGTTGACTCTTTAGAAGAAACCAATGACTAAAGGTCGTGCCTTAACAACAAAGGAGGTTTTAGCTAACGGTAGTGCCACAACTTTCAAATAATTCAACCCGCGTAGGTGAAGCCTTCACATAGCCAATCACTAACTTTCACTATTCGATAGGCAACCAATTAACTACAAAAATAACATACACATCCGTTAATAACCCGTAGGTTCGTCTAACAATCTATTCGCAATATTCTTCACTTATATCCAAAACTAATCAAATTACTTTAACAACCACTTGGAGTGAATTCTTCATTTTCTAAGTTACAAGTTAAATATTAAATTTGCCCCGTCTATAAAAATACCCAACAACTTTACTTTCTCACAATTTCATCTTTTTCCCCTTCTTCAAGAACCCTAATTAACAAGACCCATTTTGAAAACTAGTGCAAAACACAAATCAAATGGTGACTTCCACCTTATACTATACTCCAAACACATATTCCATAATTATCTTGAGTATGGGTAAAGAAATTACCTCTTTAAAATAAAAAATTCCAACTTGAGTTCTTGATAGATTTTCACAATTCTTGAATGAAGGCTAAAATATGTCTAAAATTTTTGGGTCATCGATGCCTCTTATTTACGAAAATAATTGTAGCTTTATGAATCAATTCGCTTGGTGCACTTAAGAAGAAAGTGACCAGCTAACTCAAAGAAAGAAGAGAAGCACGAGACTACATGGTTCTGGAATTTTTTCTTAAGAAAAGGACTTGGTTTCTACTTTATCTATATGGTCCCACTTTGTCTCATTATTACTAACTTAATTGAGGAGAGATATTACTTAAATCTTACAACCTCCCTTTTTCCTAATTAGTAGTTAATAGCTGGTATCTTTAATATATACACTCACCATAATGGCACACATAGGAAGATTGTTCACCTTAATTCAAAATTCTCGTAAACCATCCCTGTATATTTCCTCTTACTTTTTTCCAAAACTTCCGAATTAAAAGCACTATTTGTATTTCCTCAGAAATTTTTAAATACCCAATTATATATATCATTAGGAGGTAGACTCAAAGATCATTAGTTGGGTAGATAGCTCACCGCTTAACTCTTTATAGACAGCGAGTCACACCTGTTAAAAGTGTTAACTTAATTCAAACTTTTTTTTGAGGTGCCACATCTTCATCCTCTCAAAATTGATTCCAACGGCCAGACAAAATAAATGGAATGTATTCATTTTCTAATCGAGTTAATATTAGAACTAAGAATAACAATATAGTAACAACCATTTAAAGTCTATTGAAAAATAACACTAAATAGCCATTAAGGCTATCAAGATGGAGAAATAAGTGTAGAATCAAATGATCATAATAAGGGCTCATTATCAAGATATTAAAGAATGAATCTAGACATTAATAAAAATATTTCTATTTTGAGATATCCAACACATAGTTCGATTAATTATAAAAAATCAACATCAAAAATAGATAATCACGAATAATCATAACATCAACTCTTCAACTCATAATTCTCAATGAAACATACATGATAATTGAATATATGTTATGCAATAACTAATGCAATCGGTACACATTCGCTGTTACTTTAAATTGTCGTGATCTATAAAAAAATTACGAGATCCATTTACACAACATGGACGATCTTGACGTGTCAGTGCGAACAGTCTCAACGTACTTTACAATAATAACTTCAACATGGACGATATCACATGCTCAAATTCATGCTCATTATGTATGTGATGCATAGTAAAATTGCATATTTTCATACCATTTATTTGAGATTCTTTAGTCTTTCAAATAAGTTTTAATGTCATTTTTATATTAATTTTGTGTTTTTAGAAATTTGAAGTTGAAGTATCAACAATTGACAAAATTGAGAAAGGGGATCATTTTATTGTCTGTTCTGCTGGTAGCGAAACAGTTCTGCTATTAGTGGAATGAGTTTACTGGTAGTGGAATATGATAGAAAGTTCAACATTTTTGAATATCATTTTGATGTTAGCAGAATCGTTCTGCCGGTAGTGGAATGATTCTATTATTAGCAAAATGGCTTTGTTGGTAACGGAAGGGAGAAAAGGTCATTTTTGACATGTTTGTAAAATATTTTTCTCGAGTTACAAATAGAATTTTTAAGACATTTTGGCCAAAATAACTCGTTCTCTAACATTATTTTGATAGTTTAGAAGCGGGAGAACAAGATTTGGAGTCTAGGTTTCATCACCCATCATTTTGGAGTGAAGATTTGGAGCCATTAATGAGCATTTCTTTAAACACCATCTCTTTATTTTCTTACTTTGTATTATAATAATTGGTGTGGGTCAAGTCAAAACATCACCCTCCAGACCTAATGAAATCATCAAAACTCAAATCCTAACTTAGTAACTTAAATGTTGACTTTGATCAAACTTCTAAAAATTCAACTTCTAAAATTAGAATTTCTTCTTCGAAGCACATTCGATCAACGAGAATTGTGTCATCCATTCTGTAAGTTATAAACAGTAAAAGAAAGCTATGGAGAAGACCATATTGGGGAAAAAGAGTCTAAAGCACAAAACGACTATACAAATGGTTATATTATCCACCACTAAAATACTTGTTCATCCTCGAACGAAAAAGAAAGAAAGTACATGAGCAACAAAAAAGTTAGGGATATTTGCTTCACATGTCCAACTTGATCTCTCAAGTGGCTTCCTTTATCGGACAATACCTCCATTGCACCTTCACAGAAGCTATCTCCTTGGACCTCAACTTTCAAATCTGTCTATCTAAATAAGCTACTTGATCTTTCTCAAAAGTCTAATTTTGGTCCAAATTTATCGAATCATATGAGAACTATTAGAACGATATTTCTTTAACATCGAGACATGAAACACTGAATGTGCGCCTAATATATTTGGTGGCAAAGTCAACTCATAAGTCACTTCACTAATGCACCGCAAGAGCTCAAATGGATCAATAGATCTTGGGTTGAGCTAGTACTAAAGTAATAATAACAATACTGATACGAAAACTAGACAACACTGAACAACCTATTAACCTTCCACTCTAATCTTCGACATCTATATCTTTCTATCTAGGGTCATATTTTCGTTGAATTGCATGTGTGTCATGTCCTCTCTAATCACATCTCACCAATACCTGTTTGGCCTACCTTTACCTCTCCTCATACCTATTTGTCAAATTTATCAATTGATCATGAAATTATTCACATGCAGTGAAGAACAACAAACATTGATTGGGAGAATTGCTGCTTTATATTGAAAGAAAATGAATTGTTAACTGCTACAATGTACAAGGAGAGCTATTTATACTATTCCTATCTATCAACTGATACACCCAACTATTGTTAACTTAATCAATATGTTAACTGCACATCTAACAAACTAAAATATCTAATAACCGACTCTATTAGGAAATATCTGTAACTACCACAAGCTGCTAGCTGTGGCCAGCTCAGAAGTTGCAACACCTCAGCTCTATGACTTGCCACATCAGCCGGGATCAATATTCATTTGCTCAATACCCCCTTTCAAGCTAGGTGGTATGAAGATATTCTTCATCCCTACCTTGAATACAAGATGAGAGTGCTGTAGTTTACCAAGGCCTTTGGTAAGAAAATCAACAGGTTGTTCAGTGGTGGACAAATACTGAGGATGAACAAGACCAGCCTGTATCATCTCTCGGATAAAGTGACAATCAATATCGATGTGTTTGGTTCGCTCATGAAAGACAGGGTTAGCTGCAATTTGAAGAGCAACTTTGCTGTCACAATGCAAGAGAACCGGCAATTGTAAATCAACATTCAATTCCTTAAACAGACCAATGAACCAAACAACTTCAGCCACAGTTGATGCCAAACTTCTGTACTCAGCCTCTGCTGAGCTTCTGGAAATAGTAGACTGTTTCTTGGACTTCCAAGACATCAAGGAATTACCAAACTTCACCATATAACCAGTAATAGACTTTCTAGTGTTCACACAAGACCCCCAATCTGCATCACAGAACCCTTGAAGGGAATTTGAACTTTGGGAAGACATTAGCATACCAAGACCAGGAGCTTGTTTGACATATTTCACCACCCGAAGTGCTGCTTCCATATGGGACAGCTTAGGAGCATGCATAAATTGACTTAAATTTTGAACAACAAAGGAAATATCTGGTCTCGTAATAGTGAGATACAACAACCTTCCAACCAATCTCTGATATCCCCCAGGATCTACCAAAATAGGATTATTATCAGTATCCTTAGTGTAATTGTCATACTCAAAAGTTGTGAGTTTCTGATTAAGCTCAACAGGAGTGGTAATAGGCTTGGAACCACTCAATCTTGAGTCTGAAATCAGCTCCATTGCATACTTTCTCTGGTGCATGAGAATTCCATCTGCATGCCTAGCAAACTCAATCCCAAGAAAGTATCTAAGGTCTCCCAAATCCTTGATCTTGAAGTTGTCTTTTAAGACTTGTTTAGCAGTTGTGATCAATGCTTCACTACTACATGTGATCAACAGATCATCAACATAGATCAAGACTATCACTATGCCATCTGTGGACTTCTTGGTCAGCAAGGAATAGTTTAAATGATTCTGTTGAAATCCTGCTGTGATAAGAGCTGATGTAAGCTTCACATTCCATTGTCTAGAGGCCTGCTTAAGTCCATAAAGAGACTTAAGCAGCCTGCAGGCCTTGAGACCTCCTGTGCCAACAGTTTTGAAACCTTGTGGAAGCTGCATGTATACTTCCTCATGTAAATCACCTTGTAAGAAGGCATTGTAGACATTCATTTGCTAGATGGACCAACCATTAGTTGCAACCAAGGAAATCACAGTTCTTACCGTTACTATCTTGATAACAGGTGAAAAAGTTTCCTGGTAGTCAAGACCTTCCTTCTGATTGTATCCTTTTACGACTAATCTAGCTTTGAATCTCTCCACTTGTCCATCAGCTTTGTATTTAATCTTGAACACGCACTTGCAACCAATAACTTTCTTTCCCTTCAATAAAGGAACAACCTTCCAAGTCCCATTGTCCTCCAAAGCTTGTATTTCAGCTTGGATTGCCTCAACCCATCTTGCATCTTGTATGGCCTGATGCTAAGAGTGTGATTCTGTCTTTGTAGAAAACTGAGCTATATAGCACTGATATAGAGCAGAAAAACAGCTATAATCAACACTATTAACAATAGGATATAAGCAAGAATGAACAGACCTGGACCTTGATCCAGTAACAAAATCTTTCTGCCAGATAGGTGGCTTGCTAGCTCTGCTTGATGTTCTTCTAGCAGGAGCTAAAGACTCTACACAACTACTTGGACTTACATCACTAAATTCCAGAACCTCGTGTTGAGGAATATCTGCAGCTGCAATGGGTGATATCCCACTCTGAGCAGGGCTAGTGTCTCTATTTGGAGACAAAGAAGCAACAGGATCACTCTGAGCAGGGCTAGTATGTCTATGTGGAGACAAAGGAGCAGCAACAACATGCAATTATGTAGTTTCTAGGGGTGGAATCTCAGTTACAACGCTTTCAGAGTGCAATTCACTTTCAATAGGCATATGTAATGTACCAGTAGGAACAACAAACTCATTCTCAGCAACCAGGTCAGACAAAACTCCTGTACTTCTAGACTGAAATGGAAACACATGTTCAACAAAATGCACATATGCTAATAAAGAATGTTTTGGCCTCCAAGTCATAAAGTTTGTATCCTTTCTGATTAGTACCATACCGCATAAGTACTGAGTTAATAGCTTTAGCCCTAAATTTGTCCCCTTTAACAAATTGGTAGCATAACATAGACATCCAATGATTCTCATATGAGATAGATCAGCTTCCTTTTGATGCAGCATATAATAAGGAGACTTATTAACCAAAACAGTAGATGGAACCCTGTTTATCACATAGACAACTGCTATGATGCATTCTCCCCAAAATCTAATAGGTAGATGACCTTGGATCTAATAGCTCTAGTAGTTTCAAGGATATGCCTATGCCTCTTTTCCACTACTCCATTTTGATGTGGAGTATATGGACAGGAGCTTTGATGGACAATCCCATGGTTGAGGAATAGCTCTTTGCATTGTGCATTAAAAAATTCACCACCATTATCAGATCTGAACATTTTGACTTTCTTACCAAACTGTGTTGTGATCATGATCAGAAAATTCTTAAGTAAAGAGCAAACATCAGATTTAAGATGCATCAGAAATACCCAAGTCCATCTAGAATGATCATCCACCAAGGTGAGAAAGAACTTCATTTTATTATGAGTTGCAATTTTATATGGTCCTCATACATCCATATGGATCAAGTCAAAACAACGAGAATCTCTACTATTACTAGATTGGAAAGGAAGTCTGACTTGTCTAGCAAATGGACATATATCACAATGGTGGAACACTAGATTATGTTTATTCTTCACTACATCAAGTTTCCTAAGAACAGCCATGGGAACATGTCCTATTCTCATGTGCCATAAAGTGCCTTCATCACTGCATTCTGCTATAGCCAGTGACCTTATTCTGCTAGTTACATTCCTTAGTTGAGATCTTAGAGTATATAGTCCCTCCTGTTCTTTACCAATCTCCTTCACCTTCCCAGTGAAGAGATCCTGAAAATGAAGAAATCAGGGGAAAACATGGCACAACAATTCAGCTCTCTTGTCAGTTTAGCCACAGATAAGAGGTTGAATTTGAAGTCAGGTACACACAATACATTGTGAACTACATCACCTCCTTCTAATTGACAGTTTCCAGAGTGAGTTATCACAGCTGAGTCACCATTAGGTAGTTGAACTTTGCCTGGGTTAGTAACTGTCAAACCAGCATTTAATAATGACTTATTCCCTAAAATATGATTGGTAGCACCACTATCCACTATCCACTATCCACTTAGCACAAGCACTTGCTAAAACAGAAGGACATGCAGTAGCAACAAAAATACCTGCTATGTTAGCAGATGAATCACTGAGCAAAGGCTTGTTCAACAACTTCAGAATCTGATTGTACTGCTCCTGAGTAAAGTAAGGTTGCATCATGTTGTTAACAACATGGCCACCATTCTGGAATTGTGGTGGCATTACAGTGGCTGCAGTGGCTTTCTTCTTCCCTTTGAAATCAGCAGGGTACCTTATCAACTTGTAGCAAGTTTCCCTAGTATGGCCTTTCATGTTGCAATAGCTGCACTGCATCAACTTGAAACAAGCATCCTTGGAGTGTCCTCTCATGTTGCAAAAATCACAATATGAAGCAGTTCTCCTTGGCTTCTGTGATGTGCTTGCTCCTGAATTTCCACTTGAGCTACCTGCTCCTCCAGAATAACCTCCTGAACCTCCAGAGTAACTAGCTCCTCCTGAATGACTTCCTAAGCTACCTGCACCTCCAGCTCTGTTACAATAAAGAGCTGTATGATCTAGATTACCTATACCACCAGTTCTGCTGGAAAAACAGTGTTGTAGGATCGATCGAATCTCCAATAGTATGATGCTCTTCTGATAGTGCTCTCTGACTTTCGTCTTGTATAATCATCACATAGCATTGATTTACACTGGGAGTTGGATTCATCATGAGGATCTGGCTTCGTGCTTGGCTATAATTGTCGTTCAGTCCTATTAGAAATTGCAGCAACTTCTGCCTTAATAAACTATCAACATAATCCTTGGATTTGAGACAATCACAGGTAGGTGGTGGAGTGATCGAGTCGAATTCATCCCAAAGGTCCTTCAACTTCGAGTAGTAAATAATAACAGAAGAAACTCCTTGAGTTAATGTTGCTATTGCTTTGTGAAGATGAAATATCCTTGACATATTGACTTTATCAAAACGTTCCTTCAGATCTCTCCAAACCAAGTGCGCACTCGAACAAAAAAGGATTCCACTGATGAGATCCTTACTTACATTGTTCATAATCCATGAAATCACCATGGCATTGCATCGATCCCAGTCCTGCTTCTCTGATTCCTCCTGGAAATCATCTCGTTTGACTGTTCCGTCAATAAATCCTAGCTTATTCCTTGTCAAAAGATTCAAACGCATTGCACGACTCCATAGAGTATAGTTCTCCATTCCTACGAGTTGAATGTCAATCTGGACAACTCCAGCAACATCGGATGAAGATAAGAAGCGTGGATGATTGTGATCAGGTTTTGCTGCCATTCTCGAAGTAACTTTTCACGATCTGTAACCTTACTCGATGAATCTCTCAGTTCTTTACGATTCTGCCGGAAAAACTCCTAGATTCCGTCACGTCTCTCTGATACCATGTCAAATTTATCAATAGATCATGAAATTATTCACATGCAGTGAAGAACAACAAACATTGATTGGGAGAATTGCTGCTTTATATTGAAAGAAACTGAATTGTTAACTGCTACAATGTACAAGGAGAGCTATTTATACTATTCCTATATATCAACTGATACACCCAACTATGGTTAACTTAATCAACATGTTAACTGCACATCTAACAAACTAAAATATCTAATAACCGACTCTATTGGGAAATATCTGTAACTACCACAAGCTGCCAGCTGTGGCCAGCTCAGCAGTTGCAACACCTCAGCTCTATGACTTGCCACATCAGCCGGGATCAATATTCATATGCTCAATACTATCATAGTTAATGCCTCACACCTCATCTTTGGAGAATATGTACATCCCCTCTTCACATGTTCAAAATATCTCGCTCCGCCTCCCTTATCTAGTCCACCTCGGAGGCCACTCTTATATTTTTTCGGATATCTTCGTTTCAAATTCTATGTCTCCTAGTATGCTCAACATCCATCCCAACATTCTCATTTTCGCTACTTTCATATTGTGGACGTGCGACTTTGTCCCATACACTATAGTTGGTCTGACCACCGCTTTATAAAATCCACATTCCTAGCACATAAGACACCAGATGCGAGCCTCCATTTCATCTACCCCTCTCCAATACGATGTGCAACATCCTCGTCAATCTTCTCATTTTCTGAGATTATTGACCACAAATACTTAAAACTTCTTCTCTTAGAGATTACTTGTGTATCAATTTAATATACAATTTTCAGGTTTGTTATTTGATAATATTATATAAGAATTGAGAAAATTTTAATAATTTTTACAACTATAATATTTTCAAATTTATGAAAAAAATATAATTTTTATAATTCAAATTACAATTCCAAATTAATTTCAACGTCAAATCAATCTTTACCTAAAATGATGATTCAATTTCATATTCAGACGCTACTACGTTGCTAGGCCACTAAAGTTTGACCTTAAACACCAACGACTATAAAGTATACCTTTCAAAATCCCAATTTAGACATTGTTAAATATTTTCAGTTCCGTTAATATTTAAGGGCCAAAGCTTAGTAAATTTTTGACAGAGATTATAAATACGGATGCTTATTTTCGATAAAATTTAAAAGATAAATTGCTAAAAAAGTAAATTTAAGAAATTATTTTAAATCTATCTCAAATATAAGTTTTTACTTTCTCCAATTCAAAATAAACAATTTTTTAAGGTATAACACACCTCTTAAAAAGTTAATTAGATGACATTAACTAATTAACAAATTAGTACCTTTTTATTTCTTTTCAATTTTTTCTTGAATTTGAAGATAGTTGAAAAATCATTTAAAAGAAGCTTACTTTTGGAAAAAATTAATTAATTCACTTTAATAGTTTAAAAAAATTTATTTATTTATTTTAAAACATAGAAAAAATATCAAAAAATCGTTTATCTGTATTCCCTCCGTCCCATATTAACTGAATTGTTGAATTTTTTTTTCATTTTTCAAAATAAGTGAATTGTTCAAATATCAAAATAATTATTGATTTTTTTTCCATTTTTGTCCGTCCTTTAAAAAAAAAAGTATTTTATATTTTCTAGGTACTTACACTTTTTACAAAATCATAATTATGATTTTTACATTGAAATTTCACATTTTCATACGGGTGAAATTTTCAAGAGACACTATTTTACAAATTGCTTTATTAAGTGTAAGTATTATAATTAAATTCTAAACAATGTTGAGTAATGACCAACTCTACTTTGAAAATAGCGTGAAAATAATAAAAAATAATATTTAAAATATGTCTTAGAAGAGTTTTCGTCCATTATTTCAACAAACGGAGGAGGGAGTATCATTTTCTCCGTCAGAGCACGTACAAATTTGTCTTTTAACACAACTACCGAGGACTGACGATAAACAAACAATACATATCCCGAGGACTGAGGAAATTAAATTTACATTTCTAATTATATTTACAGAAATATAACACGTGAGAAGAATAGTATCGGCGCATTAATTAGGCCATAAGCCATTAGGGTAGATCCCAGATCTGGTGGAAGGGGAAGAGCAATACTGAGATCTCCCTCTCCATAATCGGCCAAACAAAGATAAAGATGTTTCTCTTGGATTGGTTCTATGGCGTTTTGGCTTCTCTAGGTTTATGGCAAAAGGAAGCTAAGATCCTTTTTCTCGGCCTCGATAATGCTGGTAAAACCACTCTTCTTCACATGCTCAAAGACGAGGTACTTTTTTCGTTTTTTCTTCTTCGCTTTCTCAAATTACTGATTTCCTCTTTCTAATTTGTGTTTCGATTTCTTTTTGCAGAGATTAGTTCAGCATCAGCCGACTCAGTATCCGACATCGGAAGAACTGAGTATTGGAAAAATCAAATTCAAAGCATTTGATTTAGGAGGTCATCAGATCGCTCGCCGTGTTTGGAAGGATTACTATGCCAAGGTATTCGATCCGTTTCTGCATCTAAGTTTAATTCATTTTTGCGGATTATGTTGTGCGCTTTTTTTTTTTTTTTTTTTTTTTTTTTTGCATAGACACTAATTTATTTGCATTGAAAGGTATATTATTTAGTTATTGGAATGAAATGGCTGTGAATTGAGCAGAGTTAACCTTAAATAGTTTTTGGTTGAGGAATTATATGAAATATGTGTGTGTGTGTGTGTGTGTTTTAAATGCTCACAATTTTGGAATATATCTCATTTTTAGTGTTTGTGGTGTAGAGTTAGTATTATATCGCTGCTGCAATTGAAGAGCCAGTCACTTTTATTGCTTTACTTCTCTGAGGAATTAAATGGAATACTTCAGAGGGGCATTTAGTTCATCTGTACGGTTTTATTCATAAGATCCGGGGTTTAATGTCTGTTATATTGCAAGTCAAATATTTTTTGTTTATTTTTGGCTGAGTTTGAGATTTATGTAGTTGAAGTTTTACATCATTTGTTCTTGTAGAGATATTTTTCCTTTAGACAATTGAACATGGATAATATTGGAGTTAATACATCAAATATGTTGGAGGTAGTGATTCGGATGAGTTAGCACACTAGTTTGATATAGTGGTTTGATTACACTTATTGTGATGTTAAGCTGGATCTCTTGATGATGATCACTAAAAGGATTAAGAAAAGGGCAAATTCCATCAAACCTCAGTAGTATGAACTTTGATTCACTCATTTAATTCCCTGCAGTTTTTAGTAATATTAGAATGGAACATTTTTAACTGTAAATTCCAACCAACAGTTTCTATACAAGGACTATTGACAAATGGATCAGTCTACGACTCTTTGTAAGGTATTTTCTCGTCTGAACCAGTGGTTTGGGGTTTTGTCCTAAAAAGACGAGGACAAGCAACTTATAAGTTGCCCCAGCCAATTGTCTCCTTCCCATGTGGGACTTGACCAGGACAAGGAGCTCAGAAATGCCATCTGGCCGTCATTCCCAAAGATGGGTATTGTCCTGCCTGCACATGTGTTGTGAAGTGTTTTTTCCTTGAAGA
Organism: Jaltomata sinuosa; assembly: GCA_003996215.1. Classification (NCBI taxonomy): domain Eukaryota; kingdom Viridiplantae; phylum Streptophyta; class Magnoliopsida; order Solanales; family Solanaceae; genus Jaltomata; species Jaltomata sinuosa. Next base: position 24,306 of record QJPP01000461.1, read on the forward strand.
AACCTCTCACAAGTGGACAAAAGATGGGAAGAGTCTAAGCCGCTCGATCCCCCTGTCTTATGATGTGAGACAGAGACAAGGTCCAAAGATAGTGGCATCAATAAGGACATTTTATGCCCTTAATTAAGCACGATTTAGAAAAAAGTTCGTGAGATCTTAAAAAATATGCACGAACTATCAGATTATCATTCTTTCAGGGCACTACTAAGGAAGTGATTATCTTCTCATATACCATATGAGTATATCTATAACCCGACTTGGATCGTCTATGCAAGATGATATGGAAACTAGAATTTTGTAGTTATTGAGATATGACATCCTCGCCTTCTAACATTTTTATTCTCTTCTAGGAAAGCTTCTTTTGCAAATTTGTTTGTTTGAATTATGAATTATGTTATAAATTACAAAAAGTAGTAGACAGTAAAAGGCTACTGTTATCAGGTATAATTTCAAACCTTTCAGTAGTATGATTGCATGAAAATTTGTTTCCTATAGTTACAACTTGCTGGTGTGAAACTACTAGATTCGCAACAATGAAACAAGTGAAGTTTAAAGGTGAACTTATGTAAGGTCTTCTTTGAAATACTAATTAAAGAGCTAGATTTAGAAATTTATCATAAATGTCTTGTGTAAAATTTAATAAACAGGAGTACTATCTTGATGTCAGTATTGTTCAATTCTTATGCTACCTGAAGGGGTTTAAGTGACTGATACAAAAATGAGAAAGTTCAACTCTTGAGCTAGTTGAAGAGAGAGGGCTCCCTGATATGCGCATGGCTATCCTTTGCATATATCTTTATGGGGATTAGTATATATAACATAATGATGAAACACAGTATGCTACTTCCTATTACTTGTTAGCATTTTCACAAAAAAAACAAGTTATCCTATAAGATTGATGACACTTTTCTTCACTGTAATTAGTTGTGTTTTGATTGCATGAAATGTGGAATTATGAGAATGGCGGACTATTGAATTTTTCATCTTATTATCTATGAGATAGGCTGTTTCCTCTGTTGCTTTTTATAAGTAGCAATATATCCCAACTTGGAAATGATGATGAATACAAGTCCCAACTCCCTAAGCGTAAAATAAGGACATATTGATAGAAGTTCAAAGATACTGTCTTTTTGACTTGAAGAATATTGAGCTGTTATTTGTTAGCATCTAGCCGCCTTTAGAAGACCCCCAGTAGAAGTCATTTGATAGTGGGAGTTCACTTGGAAAATGGGCTTTATCACTGGCTATATTAACTGTCTTAGTTCCCTACACGTCAGAAGGGCTTGCATACTTAGCATGCATCAAAGTCCAAAATCCTTATTCTCATGCAGTACTATGTGTTTCCTTCAAGTCATGCCTAGTATTATATGGGATCTCTAGTATTATATGGATTTATTAGGTGATGTGCAATATATAGGATTTATTAGGTGAAGTTGAGAAGCTTTTTATTATATGGATTTATTAGGTGAAGTTGAGAAGCTTTTTATTATATGGATTTATTAGGTGATGTGCAATATATAGGATGAAGTTGAGAAGCTTTTCATGAGTTAGAAAACAAGACGTGGGATAGAGTGATTTTGCGGCAAAGCTAGCGGACAAGACATGGGATAGTGGAATTTTTATGGCAGAGAAAACCAAGATATAGTGGAAAAACATGGAATATTGGAAATATTTGTCAAGACATGATAAGACAATAGGTAGTAAAGCAAGCTTGACAACGACAAGTTGGTCTTTTCTTCCATGACAAGGCAATTCTGACAGCTCCAAGGTGAATATGGTTAATAATGATCTTTCCATTGCCTGAGAAAATCATCTGGAATATGTAAGGTGATGATCTGTTATTCTGGAGTTGCAAGAATAGAGTGTTGATCAAGTTATGGTGCAGCAACATATTCTTTAACTCCCTTAGATATGTTGGATTAGTTGAGTGATATGTGTCTATGTGCTGTTTTCTTGAAAAAAAAGGCAATTTATAGGAGGTAGTTCGGTGATGATGCCTTTTGCTCTACAGGTAGAAGATAACCTCATACAAGTAAACATAATTTTTTAAAATAGTTTTTGAAGAAGTAGAAGAACATGTTAATATTTGCAAGGGAATGAACAAGGTTGGAAGATGAGTGGACATTAAAACATTAAGCCACTTTTTCCTCACCAAAATTATCCATTAAAATCCTTTGTTTTCCCACTAAAAAGCAAAGCCCTTCTTACAAGGCCACTATCTTTTATTTACCATGTCTTACAAAAGTTTCACTAATCCATGTTCTCCTACTACCTCTTCTCTTACCATGTCTTGATAAAGATTCTTGCTATTCCACATTCTCCAACTCTCTTGGTTTCCTTTGCCATAAAAATCTCACTTTTCCATTCCTTGTCCCCTAGCTCTTATCATAAAAATTACACTATCCATGTCTTGTTCTCTAGCTCATGAAAGGATTCTGCACTGTAGTCTATGTCTTGTTCATCACCTAATAAATCTCTACAATGTAACAGATTTCCCACTACTACTTCTAGCACTAATTTTTATGTACAAATGTTCTTTATGTGTGATCTCGACTTGGATTGTGGAAAACCACGTGTCATGTTATTCTCATTCTACTTATTTATGTAAATCTATTGGTGCAAGATGTAGGAGTTTTCCATCCCCTATTCAACAACAACATACCCAGTGAGATCCCACAAGTGAGGTCCGCGGAGGTAGAGTATACGCAGACCTTACCACTACCTCGGGGAGGTAGAGAGGCTGTTTCCATCCCTTATTCAGTTTCAAAAAAAATAAAAAAATTTCAATTTCAAACCATCCCCTATATAAGGGAGCCTTTGTAGCCGTTGGTAGACCATCTTGTAAAAATAATGTTGTAATAAAAATGTGTTCTAGCTAAAGTTTCTCTTTTCTCTCTTTAAAATATGAGTGGTTGATCTTTATATGAATGTTAAATATTTATCTTATGTGTGTTTATTATCGTGCATAAGTTTTCAGAGTTAAAGCCAAGCCCAACAAATTCTAGTGCCTATGTGAGCTAGACAAGCCACCCATGTAGGAGGGCTCTTTGCTTCTATAATTTATCTACTTAATTTTTTTTATCATTCTACGATTCTGGGTAGTACACTCTTCTGTGTGGTCAATACATTTGATTGATGTGGGATTTTAACTAGATTTTTATGGATTCATTAGAAAAATTGTTGATAAATTAGAACTCCTCTTGATTTTATCCAAAAAAGGGAAGAAGGAAGAGCACAAATTCCTCTGGAATGTACAGTCAACTCAAATTTTAGCTACATCTTCTTTCATGAGATCTTCATGGTTTCAAAAGAAAAGTTTCTGGTAATTTAAAACTCCTCTATTATGCACGTAGACTCGATTCTCAGATTAGTGATAGACTGATATCGTGTAAGTTATTATTCCCTCCTTTTCTAGTTAGTTTTCTATCAACCTCTTCTCTAGTTATATAATGGTTCTGACTGGACATGAGATTTAAAATATCAATTTAAACTTATTTGCTATGTTAGTAATAGTGAAAGAAAAATGTCAACAGTAATGGTTAGAGAAAACATCACATTAAACTTAAAATTTTTGCTTAATGAATTTGGAGAAGAAGTTGTATTAAAATGTAATGATATGAAACATTTTGAAACTTCCTAAAATTTGTATATAGAGGAGCGGAGGGTCATCTTCTTTTGATTAAGAACATCTTTGGACCAACCATGTTCTCTTTAATTAATATTTTACATGCGTAATGATTTCTCTTAGAAGCTTCTAAAAGACAAATGTGCAAGAATTTATGTGAGATTCATATGTTTCTCCATGCACTTATGATGCGAGAATTGTACTGCTGAAACCTGAAAGCTATACGTGGAGTACATGTGCATTCTGATGGACAAGTTTGGGGGTTTAGAGCCCAATAGAAGTAGAGGAATTAACTTATATACAATCATTTTATTACAGTTCTTTACTATTACTCTTTTTCTCCTTGTGTTATCTTGCACTTGATGTTTATCAGTTTATGGCAATGCCGCCCGTCATATAAGCAGTTTCGTTTTATAACATTGGAAGCCTGCTATTCTTTTTCTTGCTTGTCGTCATGTTTGTAACTTAACACCTGCCAAAAAGATGATGTGAGCATTCTCTTAATAAGCATGAGCTGCCTTTTGCAGGTTGATGCTGTTGTATACCTGGTAGATGCTTATGACAAAGAGCGCTTTGCTGAGTCAAAGAAAGAATTAGACGCACTGCTATCTGATGAGTCCCTGGCGACTGTCCCCTTCCTCATTTTGGGAAACAAGATAGACATACCGTATGCTGCCTCGGAAGATGAGTTGCGTTATCACCTTGGCTTGACTGGTGTCACTACTGGCAAGGGTAAGGTGAATCTAGCTGATTCTAGTGTTCGGCCCTTGGAGGTGTTTATGTGCAGTATTGTACGCAAAATGGGTTATGGTGATGGCTTTAAGTGGGTTTCTCAATATATAAAGTAGTCTATATCATTTGCATATGTACCAGAAGTTGAAACAGAATTTGTCCTCTTTTATGCTTTCGTACAACTATTTTTTCCCGTCTGGAAAAGATGGAATCTGTTCATTTGTTCTCAAACTGTTGAAGTCTTTTAGTACTTATAATTTGTATGCATTGAGCATCTATTTAGTGTGATGAGAAGCTATTTCTTGGTGTAAAATTGTCAAACTTCAGATTATTGACTTCCAACTCTTAGGACCCATACTTATTCGCATCTTCTTCAGCAATTGTCTACCCTGATAATAATTTTTCTGTGTTGAACTTTAATGCTCATCTCTGTTCAGAATCGAGTATTTCTAAAACTGTTAAAACTCATTCCAGTTATGCATATGTTATTTGACGGCAAAGGTATTCGTATGCACGTACCTCGTGCAAATGTGTGAATTATGTATTTTAGAATTCTCTCTTTCTATTTAATCCTCATCTACATGTCAATTGCATTCTCTTTGGTGCCTCGAAACATTTTGAGTCTCATGACACAATTTGCGTTTCATGATAATCTATGACGTTTAAGGGTTTATGTTCAACTCAGAATGCCAAGTTCCATTAAGAAGTCAAATCCGTCTATGCTAGGTTTTAAGGACTGGGCAAATGCATTTAGCCTTTACCCATTTGTATGGTCAAATCAAATTAACCTAGCAAATCAGATTACCTTTTCAATATCTGGTCAGATTTTCTTCTGATTTACCTTTACCAATAACTATGACACAACTTTGGGATGAATCAGTTGGAAATGCAGTTGATTTTTTGTTGAACGGTTCCTCATTTCTTGACTTGCTCTTTCTGATTAGGTAAGACTCTTTCTCTCTCTAGTCCAACCCCCTTTGAAATTTAAATGAATTGCGTGTTTTTAGATTGTATACTCTATGCTCCATGAGATCATACAGTAAAGAGGAGCAGGTCAACTAGTTTATCTTTACCCAAACCATATCAAGAAAACAGATCCATTAATTTATTTCCTTTTCTTGACATTCTGTGGAGTCATTACCACCAAGTCCACCATTATGTAGCGGTTTAACAAACTCCTTTCTTTACTTAGTTTAAACCCTTCATTCTTAAATATACGTACTTTACTACTATCTATTATATTAATGCCCATTAAAACCCCCTCTTTTATTCATTTCCTATCTCCATAACTCATCTTAAGTAGACTTCTCTCCAACCATCACCAACAAACTCCAAAATGGGCAATTCCATTCCACAGGGCACAAGCAAGGTTGTTTTTTCTGATGGAACGGTTCATTGTTATGACAAGGCTTTAACAGTGGCAGAGTTGATGCTGGAACATCCCCAGCAAATGGTGGTTGAATTCAAGCCGATCGCGGATGGGAAAAGGCCGACTCCGTTGCCTGCTGATATGAAACTGGAGAAGAACAAGGCTTACATAATGCTTCCAATAAGGAAAGGCAAACCATCAAGCTTGTCATCTGAAGAAGCGCGGAAAATCTTAACGAAAACAAGCACTATGCTCAAGTCCAAGTCTCTGTTAGCTTCCTATACCGGGTTTTTGCCAGTATTTGCTCGTATATGTCCAGCAGCAGCAGCAGCAGTTTCTACATCGTCTTTGGGAAATGGTCGCGATCATGTTCTTAATTCGGACAAGAATCTTTACTTGTTGAAGAAGGAAAAAGAGGAAGAAGGATCAACACATGATTATTTCACTGATATTCTTGAAGGAAGGCCTGAATTCTTAAGCAGGCAATTGTCAGGAAAAGGATGGAAGCCCAGTTTAGATACCATTAAAGAGAAGAGCATGCAAGCAAAAATTCGTCATTGGTTGTTTTGAGGCGCCGTCTTTGTCCAATCAAATGCTGCCATGTCATCGTTTCTTCGTCTTTCCTATCTCCCCGTGGTTTTCTCTATGTTTTTTTTTTCTCTCTTTTAAATTCCGTGATAGGATTTCATCCGTTCCAGCTAGCGTCTAGACATGGATTTTAGTCTTAATTAAGTTTATTTTAATTTGTGACTTTGAAAAAATCCATGGGTGTGGTGAAGTCTTGTCAATGTGTAATTTGTAGCTTTCAATGCATGGTGTGGTAAAGTATTGTAAATGTGTGTTGGGCTAGCTTTCTAGGTAACGTATCTAAAGTTGGAATTAAGGAGAAAAGAGAAGTAAATCAACTAATGAAGAATTAAATACTCGTAGTATAGTAGTAATAAATTATATACTTGAGGTGCTACAAGCTAAGTACATTAATTTATTAGATTTTGTCAACCAAGAGTGATCACATATGCAACTTGATAGTATTTGATTTACGTTTTGAGTAGCTATTCTTGGTTGCATTTTCGTGCATTTAGTTAGACGAACGAATTTCTAGTTAGACCAATTCTACCAAACTATATGTATATTCGTCTGAAAGTCGCAGTTACTACAGACTTGGCGGAGTTGTGACTAAAAAAAGAATAACTAAAGTGGTGTCATTCATTTAAAATAAGAGATTATTTACGATGAATTCTAAGCCCTCTATAGTTTTCAGTTTAATTCATAGGGAAAAAATATATTCACAAGCAATAAGAAAGTTTTTATATTGTTTTGAGATGAATAAACAATCTAATAGATGCAAGCAAGCATATTGTTTGACTTTCATACCACGAACTGAATGAAGAAATTAAATACTAAGAAACCAAAAAAAAAAACGAATAATCTTTGGATGGAATATGATGCTGAAGGACGATTGAATTATTATTATTATTACTATTTTTTTTTTGTGTAATGATATTAAATCAGCTCACCAATCTGGTGAAAGGAACTTCTAGCAAAGATTCTGGATAGACACGATTTTTTTTTTTTAAAAGATTGTTTTAATAATTTGATATTCGAACTTACTGCTCCGTCTAATTCGAATTTACATCAAATAGGCCCCCTATTAACGGGGGAGGGGTTGGGTGTAGAGGGGAGGGGACACTCCTTATCAGAAATTTTTTTGTTCTCAAAATTTAAAATCACGACATTTAAAGATAGAAGGATCCTAGCCATCTTACTAAACATATTGTTAATGGTAGTTTGGACAACTTGTTTTAATCAAACAACGCATGTGCGTGAATAAAATCCAGCTTCGGAAGTTAAAAAGAAAAAGAACCTATATAGAAGATGTATGATTCTCTTAATGGTGTGAGACCTTTTGGGAAAATCGTGCGGACTTGGCCCAAAGCGGACAATATCACACTATATAAAAATATCATGGAGCTATTTTGGCCCAACAATTGATATCAGAGCCAATAGTTCGGTGAGACGAGTGAAGATGGCGGAGTGATGGCGTAGGGGTGTGACTACAAGTCCTTTTCCCATCGTTTATTGGGTTGGTGCAGTACCTTCACCTGTAGATTGAAGACGCTTACACAACAAAAGTAGCAACAGACTTTGTTGGCCATACATACTCGGAGGATGATGTATGTGGCACATAATTAATCTCCAAATTAGCCCACAAATGGTGATGAGTTGTGAAACTTAGTGTTAACCTCCTAGGATTTATTTTAACAATGACAAAGCTAATCATCTACTCTATTACAGAAAACAACAAGCAGTACTAATGGAGCCAAATCAAAAAGACACTAAAGGCAAGAGGATTGAGCAAATCCCGCCATCAAGGAGGAGAAGATCCCGCAAATCTTAAGCCTACAAGGAAAGACAACATGAAGATCTCTAGACGACAAGGAAAGTAGATCAAGTCATTCAACGCACTGCTAGCTGTGATTGAGCCACATCAATTACATGAAGATTCCAAATAAGGCAAATCAAATCAAGCATCCTCACAAGGAAGTCTATAACGATCACAATGGAAGGAAGAATCACGGACATATCTGACAACTAACAAGCTATACAAGGAAGAAAGAGAAATCAAGGATGTTACAACATCTGATTAGTATCGTTGATTGACTTAATGGAGCAACGGATATCTTGGATTGACTAAATGTCAATCCTTGACTAAATAATCCACACAAGGAATAAAGATATGCATAGAGATCAAGTTCACAATCAAATCCACAAGTGAAGGAGATCAAACGTTATACAAGAAAGATAGATATCTCAAGATATGGGATGGATCGAATCAAGGATCTTCTATTTCACAAATGGAAGTAATATCATGGACATATCTGATATAGACATGATTTACTCAATCAAGGATTCTCATCAATAATCCTTGATTGAACGAAATACCTTAGGTTTCCTTATTTGAAGAGCTACACCAAGACTATCTATCAAGTATAAAAAGTCAGCACCACCAGAAGAAGAAGTATGAAACTTCTCTTGAACTAGATCACTGTCTACCTTTTATCTTTCATAATACTCTGTACTCTTTGAGTCTACAATTGTAATCAAAAAGAAAAAAAAAGTCAGTACTAGTTATACAGGAAGAGGCTGTGTCGTAGAACTATAGAAGAAGACAATCTGAGATTGTCAAAGAAAGATTGTTGTAAACACATCTCATCAAGAAGCTCAAAAGGAAACTCTTGAAACCCAAGGGGACTGGAATAGGCACCACATTGGTGATTCGAACCAGTATAAAAATATTGTGTCTCTCATTACTTTCTGCTTTTACATAAGCTATCATATTCTGTCTATTAAATTAACTTGCAGGTGAGTCGACTAGTGCGTAGCCACAATCGACTTGGTGGAAAGAAATTTTCAATTCACCCCCTCTTGACTTTCAATTGGTATCAGAGCAGGTCTCACATCCAAGTGCGTAACAGCATGTGAGAAAAGATCAAATGACAACATACCAAATTCTTGGAGCAATACTGTAAGACGGACACTGATATGGGTGTGTCGAGAAAAACCCAAGAGTGAGAGATCAATTCGCTCCTCAATGCCTTTCTTCAGCCTATTTAATCGATGCAAGCTCAAGAAAGCGATTTATGTTACGGCCTCTGGCAAGCTAAAACAGGCGCAAGAGCTTGGTTTGAAAGGTGACAACAGCATGTATGAGAGCCGAAATAGGAGTAGAGGAAGGAGCATTTAAGAACTTCGTTGCCACTAGTAAATTAGACCATCCCCCCCAAAAAAACAACTCATTTTGGTAGCGCCTTTGTTTTGAAAATGTCACTTCAACCTCGCCCGCGTGTTAGCTTGCTTGTACTATCGAATAAGAAATCTATAAACAAAGAAAAACCTTTCTCGCATCCTAATATAATAAAGATCAAGACGAGTAGCTTCAGGTCCAGATATCTCCCTTCGAGATCGCCAACATCAGTCTAAGTAGCTTAAGTTTTTGAAGAAAAAGGTAGAGAAGGAAGGGTAGTTGAAGCAGGACCATAAGAACTTTAGCATTTCAAGTACCCGATTTGAGAGCTGGATCGAGTTTTAAAGCGTGGTTATGGAAGAATGGAATGTGCCCTATCCCAAAATAGACCTCCCTACTTCAACGGACAACACTATTCTCACTGAAAGGAAAGATTCAGAATCTTTGTGCAAGCAAATGATTTTCAAGCTTGGGTTGTGATGAAGAAAGGACCAAAACCTATCCCTGGAATCACAACAAGAGATTCGACCAACAAAGTCGATCTGGAAACTTTTGAAGTCACAAAGGAACAATAAGAGATAATTCAAACTAATACTAGGGCTATAAGTTTGCTATATTATGCAGTTAGCGGATCAGAATATGACAAGATCTCCACCTGTGAAACTGCAAAGGAAATGTGGGATAAACTGGAGGTTACATATGAAGGAACTACTAAAGTGAAGGAAGCCAGGATCAGTGTCCCGGTAAACGAATATGAACTGTTCAAAATGGCAGAGGAAGAATCTGTTGAAATAATGTTTCACGATTCAGCAAAATCGTAGAACTTAAATCTCTGGGAATGGTCTATTCAAATGGACTGCAAGTCAGAAAACTCATCAAAAGTCTTCCCAAGATCTGTGAAACTAAGGCCACCATCCTCAAAGATAGAGACCTAAAAAACATGACTTATGACGAGCTAAGAGGAAATTTGATGGCCTACGAACAAAATCATATCAACATGCATCACAAGTAAGAGAAGAAGAAAACTGTTGCTTTTAATGCAATATCTCAGAAAGATATAATGTAAGGAATTGATGAGGAAGGAAATAAAGCACTAGATCTAATCAACAGAGGAGTTAGACATATGTTGAGACAAAGGAACCAGAAATCGCAATCAAACAATAAAGGAAATGAATATCCAAGGAATGGCGATAGATGTTACCACTGTGGCAAACCAGAACACATCAAGCCAAACTGTCCGGAGCTGAAAAGGAAAGGTGTTCAGAAGAACAGTAATTCAAAGAACTTTAGATCCTGGAGCGGTGAAGAAGCCTCAGAAGACGAATCAACTAAAACTGTCAATATTTGCTTCATGACTATCGGTGAAACAAGCGAGGTAAGATATCCTGATTGTCCAAACTGCTCAAATCTTCAAACCTCTCTTGATTTGGTTATCGACGATCTCCAAAAGCTTATTGATGAAGGGAAAAAAAGGATTGACAAATTCTTCTTGAAGCAAGCCAAATTGAAGTAGCCTTGCTCTTAAGGAAGAACTTGGTGAAGTTAAGATGCATTTAAATAATCCAAAGAAATCACCAACTCAATGCTTAGTTAAAACTCACATATCTTCTTCAAAAGAATCAAAAAATGAATATTTTTCAAACTCCTCAAATGGCTCTCGTTCGGCCTAAAGTTCTTTCAGTCATTATAAACCTACATGTTTTACCTGTGGAAAAATTGATCACAAAGCTTTTAATTATAAAAGAAATCATCCTCAAAAATGGGTTTGGAGACCTAAAGATTACAACACTAACCATCAAGGACCCAAAAATACTTGGGTACCTAAAAGAAGCTGATTTACTTGTTTTGCAGAAACACTCCAGAAAGACATACAAAAAAGGTATATGGGTAATAGACAGTGGGTGTTCCAGACATATGACGGGCAAAAAGGAGAATTTCAAATCAATAAAAGATATTGATGGTGGATATGTGAGATTCAGAGATAATGCTAAAAGAGAAGTAGTAGGAGTTGGATCTATAACCATAAGTCCCTCATGTGACTTAATTGAAGTATACTTAGTTGATGGGCTCAAGCATAATCTTCTCAGCATTAGTCAATTATGTGATGTAGGATTTGATGTGCTCTTCAATGCTATCAGATGCACTATCACCAATGCAGCAAAGAACATTTCCATAATATGAGATCGGGTTGAAAATATTTATGTTCTAAATAATATTGATTTACCTATTCTAACCTGTCTCACTGCTTTATCTTGTGATCCTTAGTTATGGCATAAAAAACTTGGACATGCACGCATGCATGCTATTGAGAAGCTTTCTAGACTTGAACTTGTAATCGATTTGCCTAAGCTAAAGTTTGAAAAGAATCACATTTGTGATGCTTGCCAACTTGGCATACATACTCGAACTTTCTTCAAAGTCAAAGATATCGTGAGCACAACCAAACCCCTCCAACTTCTTCACATGGATCTGTTTGGTCCCACCAGGACTGCTAGCATCGGAGGAAAGAGATATGCTTTTGTTATTATTGATGATTTTTCCAGATTTACTTGAGTTATTTTCTTACTCACAAATATGAAGCTTTTGCTAACTTTGAAGTGTTTTGTAGAAAAGTTCAAAGAGAAGCAGGTTATTTCATCTCTACTATTCACAGTGACCATGGAGGAGAGTTTGAGAACAACGCCTTTGAAGACCTATGCTCAAAGCAAGGCATCACTCAAAACTTCTCATCACCTCGCTCACCCCAACATAATGTAGTAGTGGAGAGAAAGAACATACCACTTCAAGACACTGCTAAAACTCTACTACTCGAACAAGGTCTGCCTGATTACTTCTAGGCTGAAGCTGTAAGCACAACTTACCACATCCTAAACAGGTGTCTAATCAGATCTATCTTAAAGGATACTCCGTATGATTTGTGAAAATGAAAGAAGCCTAACATTGGCTATTTTCATTCATTTGGATGCAAGTGCTTCATCCATAATAATGGTAAGAATAATTTGGACTTCTAGTAGTTTCAATATTGATGAGGAACAGGTACAGAAGTTGACTCCTCAAAAATCAGACCAGTCTACTAATCCAGTCAAGATACTAGAGTCAACTATGTCTGAGCATGAATCGACTATCACATATCCAGCTAAAACAAATGTTCCCAGAGAATGGATATATAATTTAAGTTACCCAAATGACTTCATTATTGGAGATCCAGCTGAGAAAATGCAAACTAGAGCATCATTACGAAAATAAGCCTCAGTAGTCTCATTTCTCAACTTGAACCAAAACGAATAAATAAAGCTTTAGAAGATGAATCATGAATACATGCCATGAAGGAAGAACTGGATCAGTTTGAACAAAATCAAGTATAGACTCTTGTCAAATGAAAATACAATCGCTTTGTGATTGGCATGAAATGGGTATTTCGGAACAAGCAAACTGAAGAAGGTAAGGTAATAAGAAACAAAGCAAGACTAGTAGCTCAAGGCTACTCACAACAGGAAGGTATTGACTTTGATGAAACTTTTGCTCCAGTAGCAAGATTAGTATCTATTCATATATTGTTAGCCTATGCCTCTTTTAAACGCTTTAAGTTTTTTCAAATGGATGTTAAAAGTAATTTCTTAAATTGTTTCATTAAAGAAGAAGTTTTCATTAAACAACCTCCTGGCTTTGAAAATCCATTTTGTCCTGATTATATTTTAAAACTATCTAAAGCCCTTTATGGTCTTAAACAAGCCTCCAAGGCTTGGTATGATGACAGACTTAGTAACTTCTTACTAAGTAATGAATTTCAACGAGGAAAAATTGATACTATTCTTTTTACAAAAAAGCTAAATGCTAGCATTCTTATTGTTCAAATATATGTTGATGATATTATTTTTGGTAGCTCTAACCCATCTGTATGTGAAAATTTTGCAAATCTTATGGAAGGAGAGTTTGAAATTAGCTTGATAGGAGAACTCACATTCTTCCTTGGACTACAAATCAAATAGTCATTACGTAGAATCTTCATCAGTCAAAGCAAGTATACAAAAAAACTCATAAAAAAGTTTCGAATGAAAAAAGGAAAAGCTTTTAGAACCCCTATGAGTCCATCCACATGCTTAAAAACAGATGCACCAGGAAAGGACGTAGATGAAAAGATATATCGAGGGATGATAGGATCCCTGCTATATCTAACAACAAGCCGCCCAGATATCGTGTTCAGTGTATGCAAATGTGCTAGATTTCAATCAACACCCAAAGAATCCCATCTTATGGCCGTCAAAAGAATAATTTGATATCTCATTGGAACTCAAGAGCTTGAACTTTGGTATTCTCACTCATCTAATTTTGAACTAATTAGTTATTCAGATGCAGATTTTGCAAATGATAAGACTGATAGAAAAAGTACTAGCGGAACGTGTCAAATTCTTGAGGAAGCACTAATTTCTTGGCATAACAAGAAACAAACTTTCGTATCTCTCTCTACTACTGAATCTGAATACATTGCAGTTGATAGCTGCGGTGCTCAATTATTATGAATGATGCATCAATTACTTGATTTTGAATTATCTTTTGAATCTGTTCCAAACTTATGTGAGAACACCAGTGCGATTAGTCTTTCTAAATACACTATACATCATTCTAGGGTTAGACATATAGATATTAAGCATCATTTTATTAGATATCATGTTGAAAATGAAGATTTTGTGCTTGAATTTATTAATTTCAAAAACCAATTGGCTGATATTTTTACCAAATCTTTTTTGGAAGAAAGATTTTGTTTCCTTAGAAATTATCTTGGAATTACCTGTTTTAATTAATTCTCCTGCCATTCTTATAACCCTAACTCTATCTGCTCTTCCTTTATTAGTTCCTTCTTATGACCCTTTATATGTCATTTGGTATGTGCTATCTGTTCTGTGCTATTTGCTCTCTGTGTTCTTTTTGATTATGTCAAAGGGGGAGAAAATATACCCACAAATTTAAAAAGCAAGGGGGAGCTAAGCATTGGAGCACCAAGACAGGGGGAGCTAACCAACTGAACAGGGAAGTCAACTACATATGAATTTGTATCTTTATTTTTGTCATTATCAAAAAGGGGGAGATTGTTAGCCTCATAAGATTTATTTTAATAATGACAAAGCTAATCATCTACTCTATTACAGGAAATAACAAGTAATACCAATGGAGCCAAATAAAAAAGACACTAAAGGCAAGAGGATTGAGCAAATCCCGCCATCAAGGAGGAGAAGATCCCGCAAATCTTAAACCTACAAGGAAAGACAACATGAAGATCTCTAGACAACAAGGAAAGTAGATCAAGTCATTCAGCACACTGCTAGCTGTGATTGAGCCACATCAATCACATGAAGATTTTAAATAAGGCAAATCAAATCAAGCATCCTCACAAGAAAGTCTATCACGATCACAATGGAAGAAAGAATCACGGACATATCTGACAACTAACAAGCTATACAAGGAAGAAAAAGAAATTAAGGATGTTACAACATCTGATTAGTATCATTGATTGACTTAATGAAGCAGCGAATATCTTGGATTGACTAAATGTCAATCTTTGACTAAATAATCCACACAAGGAAGGAAGATAGGCATAGAGATTAAGTTCACAATCAAATTCACAAGTCAAGGAGATCAAACGTTATACAAGGAAGATAGATATCTCAAGATATGGGATGGATCGAATCAAGGATCTTCTATTTCACAAATGGAATAATATCATGGACATATCTGATATGGACATGATTTACTCAATCAAATATTCTCATCAATAATCCTTGATTGAACGAAATCCCTTGGGTTTCCTTATTTGAAGAGCTACACCAAGACTACCTACCACGTATAAAAAGCCTGCACCGCCAGAAGAAGAAGTATGCAACTTCTCTTGAACTAGATCACTGTCTAGCTTTTATTTTTCATAATACTCTGTACTCTTTGAGTATACAATTGTAATCAAAAAGAAAAAGAAAAAGTCAGTACTAGTTATACAGGAAGAGGCTGTGTCGTAGAACTAGAGAAGAAGACAATCTGAGATTGTCAAAGAAAGATTGTTGTAAACACATCTCATCAAGAGGCTCCAAAGGAAACTCTTGAAATCCAAGGGGACTGGAATAGGCACCACATTAGTGATCCGAACCAGTATAAAAATATCGTGTCTCTCATTACTTTATGCTTTTATATAAGCTATCATATTCTGTCTATTAAATTAACTTGCAGGTGAGTCGACTAGTGCGTAGCCACAAGATTTTTTTTTTCAATTCACCCCCCCCTTGACTTTCACTTAGTTCGAGGGGGAGATCCTACATCGAAAGTTAAAAAGAAAAAGAACCTACATATAAGGTGTAGAATTCTCTTCTCTTAATGGTGTGAGGTCTTTTGGCCAAACTTGGCCCAAATTGAACAATATCACACTATGTAAGAGTCTCTTGATGCTATTTTGGCCCAACAGAAATTATACTAGCAAAAAATCATACGAAGAACTGAAGGGATCATGGCTTATTGTCTGGTCGTACTTGAAATTACAAAATGGAATATAACGAACTTTTAGCAAGTACAATCATCAAACCCTGGAGTAGGGCTCGACATAACTAGCGGACCATGGAATGCTAAGTTGATATTGGGAACCAGCTTGAAAATATAAATGATAGGTCAAGATCTTGTTGTTTATTCGGAATTGAATAAATAAGGATCAATTTTGATAGATATTTTTCCTGACGAAGAGAATCCAATAAATATTTATGCGCTGACCGGATGTGTGGAAGTTTTCGCACAATAAATATGGGTTAAATCATTCAAGAGGGTAAAATACATTATCTAAATGATTACTGTTAGTTTGTTCATCAAAAAATCTGATTCCACTTTGGTTTTATTGGATGATGTCATTTTTATTGGTAAGGATGTTGATGAAATTTTTGCTCTTAAAGCATTCTGATAGTGACATGTGTCCAGATTTTAGAAGCTTTGTGATTGGGGTTTGTGTATTACTTGGTGGTTGTCCTATTGGTTGGAAGTCTAAAGAACAAGCTATTGTTTTCCCTTCCTCCATTGAGGCAAGGTATCGTGCTCTCAATAAAGTTGTAACGAAAGTTATATAGGTGGTACAATTATTATTTGATTATGAATTATTATATTCGTTATATTGACCCAATTTGTAACTGAAGTTCACTGATGCAAGACATGAGGTAGGCGTGGAAGTGAGACTTGGATATATAAGTCATTCCTAAGATTGAAAGTTTTAAGTATTTTTGGTCTTTAATTTAAGGAAATGGAGATATTGGCGATGATGTCACACATTGTATTGATGTAGAATGGATGAAATAGAGGCCCGTATCTGGAGTCTTGTGTGATAAAAAGGTTCCATCAAAACTTAAAGGTAAGTTCTACAGAGTGATGGTTAGATCAATTTAATTTTGTTGTATGGGCGAAGTGCTGGACAATCAAGAAATCTCATGTTTAGAAGATGTAAGTTGTGGAAATGATGATGCTGAGATGGTTGTGTAGGCATACTAGGAGAGATATATAAGATTAGGAATGAGGATAATCGGGACAAGGTGGGAGTGACCTCTGTGATGAAAAAGAAGAAGGAAGCGAGACTGAGATGGTTTGGGCATGTGAAGATCATGAGATGTGCACATGCCCAGTGAGGAGGTGTGAGAGGTTGGATATAGTGGGTATGAGGAGAGGTAGAGGTAGACCAAAAAAGTATTAGGGAGAGATGATTAGACATGACATGACACAACTTTAGTTTACCAAAGACATGACCTTAGATAGGGGGGTATGGAGGTAACAAATTAGGGTAGAAGGTTAGTAAGTAGTTTAGTGTTGTCTCGCATTTTGACGGAACTAGGCTTGGTGGGAGTCTGTAGCACCGTGTCTGATGTAGTATTAGCCTTATTCATGTAATTTCTTGCTTTTGATATCTGTTACCATCTGTTGTCTATTGCGTTTCGATTACTGAGTTATTTCGTTGTTACCGTTCTTTTTAATTGAATGCTCTCTACTACTTTTCTTATTAGTTGCCATGTCTTCCTTCGCTATCATATTTCCTCTTTCATAACTATTTTGATTTGTTGCACTTGAGCTGAGAGTTATTTTGAAACAGTCTCTCTACCTTTACGATATAGGGGTAAGACTTGTGTACACTCTATCCTCTTCATACCTCGCTTATGAATTTGCACTGAATATATTAACATTGTTAATGTTGTTTCATATTGACCCAATTTCTATTTTTGGGGTAATTAAGCTGCAATAGATCATATTGTTCGTAATCCGATCCCCTTTTTCATGAGCAGATTAAAACTTATCGAAATTGATTGTCACTTCTTTTATTTTAGCAACCCACATGAGAAAAGATAAGGGGTGTGAAATCGTATCTTGTCTGATTTCCGCGAGTTAAAGAACCTAGTTCTTTAGTGTTAGTAAATTAGACACAAACAGAAAGTGAAGCGCCAAAATTAACGTATTCAAGTAATTTACTGTGGAAAATTCCTTAGCTTGCTCAAGGGAGTAAGAAAATTCACGACTTACCCTCGTAGGATTTACCTCAAAAATTTCATCAAACTCGAGCAATTTTTGTTAGGGTTTGTCCTGAATTTCCTACCTTATTTGGATTCTACACAATTGTGTTCTAATTTAGAAAGATTTTCTTGACGAAAAAGGTTTTGTTGGTAAAAAAGAACTCTACAATATCTATCATTTTCTTGGAAGAAAAGTCTTGTAATTCTATAAATAGAAGACATGTTCTTCTCAAACAGAACACAATAACATCCACAATGTAGTTCTTTAGGATTTGAGAGTTTTGTTTAAGGGGAAATTTTCTCTCTATAGTTTTAATATTTTCTTTTATATTAGTTTTCATAATATGTAGGTCGTTTGACCAAATATTATCAATAATATGCTCTTTTAGTATAGTTTTCTTTGTCATCTGATTTATCGTCTTGATGATTTGCAATTAATTGCTTCCGCATGAAGCCCTCTCGATTTTGAACCCAACAATTTTTAGATTACAACTTACTAACTAAAAGGACTATAAACTTAGTACCTTTCACCCCTACAATCAACTCAATCGTAGCTAACTCTTTCAAAACTAAACCCCTAGTCTAGAAACCTAAAAAAATAACTTCAACAATTATCACCTATTGCAATACTTCTAAAAAAGCAAATAGATTATAATTAAAGATTAAAGACTAAAATCTAACCAACTCAAGAACTAATCAACGACTTCCTCAGGAACAATTAGTTCTCTTGTTGATCAGTTTGAATCACTCATATCACCTCATTACAATGACTACTATTTGTGCAAATAGTGTAAGCCTCAATAACAGTAATATGGTACTTTATGTAGCAGTGATAATGACCGAATTCTATTACACTTTGTTCTCCAAAACCAAACCTAGTTTGTTATCACGTAATTTTTTCGGTTGTCTTTGTTCGGAATTGGGTCTTGGGTTGTCTATTAAAAATGATAATTTTGTTTTCAGCTTATATATATTAGAGGTGGACGGCCGATTATTTGATTTTCGATTCTTCACTGGTGCATATCGAATATCGAACAGAAATTAGTTCGGTTAGATTCTTGGATGTATATGCATCAAAATTGAAGAGCTAATAATATTGCACACAATGACACAAACATTTACAATGTACGCATCAGGACTTCTTTTCCATCCCTAATGGTATTTGCTTAATATGTGAGCAACACATGCATTTCATTTTTAGCATTCAAATAGGAAGATAAGTAATTCCGGGAGCTAGCAATAGGGTTAGTTATATCCATGCAAACTCAAATCCAAGCCTAATTTACTGTCTATGTAAATTAAGTGAGTGAGCATGTTTGTGTTGGCAGTGAATTTGCCTAACTAATTGCCAAGCATAACTACTATATTTATTATACATACTATAGTTTTAAAGTATTACCAAATATAATTATAATTAGGGTTTTATAGAAAATCTCTCCTCTCTCTTCTTTGTTTTTTGACAACTTGTGACAATATAGAGGGGGCAAGATAAGGAAAGAAGAAGATACTTGTATCTTATCAATTGTATCGATCTAATGGATATATCAATATACAATATTGTATCAACATGTATGTATTAGCCTATACAACGTACAGAGCGAATGAATAGAAGTGATACAATCTCTATATATATATATATATCAGCATGTATGTATCAAATACACACTACTAAAAGTCACTATTTTCACTGAAAAATGTTCAGTGGATATTTTCACAGATATTTGATTGAATCAGTGGAAAAAGAAAAAATAGTAATATTTTCAAATGAAAAAATTAAGAAGTTTTCCACTATTTCAATGAGAATCTGTTCCCCCCATGCATTTTCCCACTGAGCTGGTTCGGGGGAAAATAAGTGGAAAAATCATGTTCTATAACACAAATTTTTCACTGATTCGCGGTGAAAAAAACCTTATTTTTAGTAGTGAACACCTGTATGTATCAACCTGTATTCGTCGGATATAACATGTATCTAGCATCTCTCCCTCTCTCTAAAATATCGCTTGCCTCTCTCTCTCAATCTCACTCGCCTCTTTCCTCTTTCAAACTGTTGTATCAATCTGTATTTATCGGGTACAACCTATATCTAGCTAGTATCTTCCCCTCTCTCCAAAATCTCATTTTCCTCTCTCTTCTCTCTTCCTCTCTCAATCTCACACGTCTCTTTCCTCTCTCAAACTATTGATGGGTTTGGTAAATATGAAAAATATCGGTGGGTATGATAATTTGGGTCCAAACAATAGTTATTTGATTATGAAAATTCCTCATTTTTATGTGAACTTAAATTTCATTCTTCTACTTCTAAAACAAAAACGTTACCTTATGCATATTTCAAAAGTAAGAATCAAGACTTTAAAATCAAATACTGAACTTCTACATAATTTAAAATTGACGAATCAAATTAATTCGGTTCATCCATTCTTTTTAGGCCCAAGGTATATTTTGTAAAAGAAATTATAAGCAAATACAAATTTATCTTCAAATCAATCTTCATTGAAATTCCAAATTGCAAAAACAACAACAACAGCAACTTGGAATTTGTGTCTAAACACCTACTTTGGTACTCTAATGAGCAGGGTGGGCATGGTACAACATACATAATTTCGACTTTTACTTTTTAAAATGTTATATCATTTATCATACCAAATTAATTTAGTATTGTTAGGTATTTTAAAATTTGATTTTAGTATATTGTGATACGATTAATTAGCAATTACAGTTTATTCAACTTCGACTTACATATACTTCATATAATAAAGAATTATAACTTTGACTTTTCAAGAAATATCTTCATTATATCATATTAACACCTTACACATGTGACTTCAAATTTTTTGGAACTTATGATTTCAAATATTCAATAATATTTGTGTAACTATTTTAAAATTTGCAGTCTTTTAAATATATCATAACATTTGTATCGGTAAAGAGATCCTTCCAACCTTAATTAGAGACTCAGTTCAAATCCAAAAAATTTAAAAAATTCCGCTTTACCTTTAAACTAGTCTGAATTAATCAACTCAATACTTTTTTATATCATATGGTTAAACAGAAAAAAATTATATGTGCGCTTATAAAAGGTTGTAATTAGGAAAACTAAGAGGGTTAAATCAAATCATTTTAAAGTTTTTTTAAAAAGATACACATATATTAGGAGTTGGATAACATATTGATTGCACTTAACTGTAAGGATGTACTCCTTCGACCACGTGGTGTTTTATTTTTTGAAAGTCAATTTAATTAATTATGAAGTTAGATTAGATTAAATTAATTATTTTTTTATATTACAAAATTTATATAAAAAATATTATAAATTCCAATAATTATATCTTAAAATACAAATCAAAACTAATATAGTTTGACTCTCAATAAACATCAATAACATGATAAATATTGAAAAAAGTGACGAAATAGTATCTCGTTTGTTCTTATTTGAGTTCCTATTACTTCTTTCATTTTCTTTTACTTGTTCAATTTAATATTTTATATTTTTCTTGAAAAAGTATTAAGTAGATAAATACCTTTTTATTAATTATCCTTACTAGTGATATTTTAGAAATCTAAATATTATTGGCACCTAAATATTATTTACAACTCAGAAATCTCAAGTGGATAACAGATTAATCGTAATTGGCACCTATTGCCTATTGGTGTAACAACCTCTAATCTCCATGATAGCAGTAATAATTGCTATGATGATGAACTATTATTAAAACTGGTCCATCAATTATTATATTGGTAGTAGTTATTAGAGAGAGAGAGGCTAAAAAGTGAAAAGGAATACTACTATCAATTTTTGTTCTAGCAAATCAAGAAAATTGGTACACACATGATTACCAAATGCGGATTAGATTAAGCATTTATAGATGAAAAATGCTCTCTTATTCATTTTTGTTTGTCCATTATATTAGAGAAAATGCATCAAGAATTTCTTAAAGTTGGTCAATATTTGGAAGTAAACACCTAAAGTTTGCGGAAGTCCTATTACCCCACGGAACAATTTTAAAGTATCATATGTACCGCCTTTCTCGTTCATTCCAGTTATAAAAAACTATGTGCAAACCCCGCATCAATTATCATTTGCCACGTGTCATATTAATTTTAAATCATTTTTATCTTTATTTTTTTGCTATTTGATTTCTATTCTTTGTCTTTCTTTTCTTTTCTCTCTTTCTTCTTCACCTCAATCTCCCCAAAAGTTCCTCAAATGTAACCATCATCATCACATCTCCTACGATAACCATCAATCTTTTTTTAATTTTTTAAGGTTCTAGCTATTCTCGTCAAAATTTCTCGAGTTAAAAAAATGGTCACTGGGTGATTGTAGTCGGACCTTCTCTCGAAAAAGCACCATCAATTTGACTGAAAGAAATTGATTTACTAGCTGGTTCTTATAATTACTCAGGAGAAAATACCATCGATTTTGTAGTTTGTTTTAGTTTGCTCTGCTTCAGTAATGATTACCCAGAATGTAGTTGAGTTCGTCAGCTTGGATGATATCGCCATTGAAAAAAATTAGGAGGAGAAAAGGTTCAATTATAAAAAAATAAGCACTTTGATGAAGATTTATAGCATCATTCAAGTAAATACAGATTAAGGTCGTAGAAACATGAGCTTGTGATATAGCTACACCTAATTCCAGACCGGTTAATGCAAGAACTACAAATAAAGGACCAAGATCCCCTATGAAATATAAAAGATCATTCATACATAGCATAGTCCAAGCGAACCCACTTAAAATCTTTACTGAACTATGACCGGCCATCATATTAGCAAATAAACATATTCCTGAGCTTAATGCTCGAAAATAATAAGGGATTAGCTCAAGGAGTACTAAAAAAGGTGCTAATGGCAGTGGGACTCCTGCGGGTAATAAGAAGCTTAAAAAATGAAGCCCATTTTTTTGAAATCCCACTATAGTAATGCCAATAAAAAAAAAAATGAGAGACCCAAAGTAATGAGAAAACGACTTGTAACTGTGAAGCTATAAGGTATCATACCCTGGGGATTACAAAATAACGAAAAAGTAAAAGTGACCGAGATGCAAGGGGAAAACTTTTGTTTAACATTTCAATTGCTGAATCAAACACTATTTTGAATCTGATTTCATTAAGGAGGGAGATTTTTTTTTGTTGTGGATGAAAAACTCTCCAATGGCTATCAATGGAGGTTTGGAGAAGATGGAAAGTGGGTCTATTTAATAAAAAGAGAAGTTTCAAATTAATAATGCCACGTGGCACTAAAACATTGGTCTGGGAGTGAATTTTTACTCATTCACGCGCGCCCCTCAAATTTGAGATTACACATGCTTTGAAAATGAGTCAAAATAGTGTATTTATTATGGTTGAAAATAGTTTCGTGGGGTAATAGATCCCCCGTAAACTTTAGGTATCTACTTTCAAATATCGACCAACTTTAGAGGGGGCTTGATGCATTTTCTCATTATATTAATGTCAATTTCGATATATAGGAGAAGAATGTTTCTTTTTCATGTTTAACCCTTAATATTGATTACACATTCTTCAAATCGTTACCTAAGACTTGAGAATATATACCAATTATTTTTGGAATAGTTATTGTTTTTTTTGGTTGAAAATGGGCCGCAAGGCCCAACATATTAATAAATCAAAATCGAGACATTATCTGATCCAAGTGGATCCGGTCCATTACAAAGCCCAAAATGAGAGTTAGAGTCTCGAAGCTTCGAGACTGCTCCTCTTCCTTTGTGTTGACAGAGCTCTGACGATGAAGACATGAAGGCTTCTCAGCTGATTTTGGAGCTTACCCAGGTAAAAGTATCCTCGATATGAGAGAGCTTAGCTATTACATCACTTGAAAAATCTACTCACTACTTTTGCTATTAGAGACCTTCTTTTGAGATGACGGAGCTTCGGAGAAGAAGACGATGGGGTCATTTATGAGAAGGCTTTTAGTGGGTTTTTTATCTTCCCCAGGCAAGAATTTCCTCGATCTACATAGATATTAGCTACTACTTCACCTGAGAAGGCTTCTAACTTTGGCTTCTTTGCTGTTAGCACCTCTTGAAGGTGGTGCATCTGCAAGTATGACTACCTTAGCAATGAGGATCTGAGGATGGGAGGCTTGAAGAGAGAACATGCACTCGAGGTAAGCATTTACTAACTCGACTTAGTTACTTTACCTATAAATCTAAAGTTTAATGGGTTAAAACTCATTCGAGTTTGATACCACCATCAAAAGTAAAAATCTTTAGGTAAAACCACTAAATCTAGTTGAGTCTGTTAATTGTAAAAAGGAAAAAACATAATCTTAAAAGGGGGGGGGGGGGGGGGGGGGGGGGGGGGGGGGGGGGGGGGGGGGGGGGGGGGGGGGGAGGGGGGTAGTGAAGGTGAAATGCTACCATATCAATTGTTTCTCTATGTCTTTATTTCATATCATTTGGATAAGATTTAGGTGTATGATACTGAAATCATATGAATTAACTTCAGACTAATTAGAAATAACAATATAACTTGTAGCTAGGTTTTTGTAACTGCAATTCTGTGTAGTCTACCTTTGTGGCTTTAAACCCTGTAAAAACTTATAAGCAAATTGCTGAAACTAGAGACTTACTCTTCTGATTGTCTTATTCTCAATTGAGGAAAGCTGTGTTTATCTTAATTGATTATCTTTCTGCCTATGTTTGGGACCTCCTGGAAATTATTTAGCTGAAAATTACTTGCAAAAACAAAAATCAGATTAGCAAAAAAATCAGCAAGAGTATTTTCTTCCCTTAGAAAATGTTGTACTCTCACTGATAAAGAACTCCTTAGCCTCTTAATGAAGTTCACTTCCAAAGTCACACTCCAAGGGATCTGCCAATGATCTTCTAGAATCTAAACTATTACCAATGAATGTCTCTATGATAATGTGAGATAAATTGGTGTTCTTATAAAATTGCAATCCTACTCTGATGGCCACTGCTTCAAAAACCAAGTTTGTTGAATTAGGACGTCTTAAACTATTTGCCACAATCATGCCCCCTTCACTATTTTTGATACAAAAGCTGCAGAGCTAGGACCAGGGTTGCCCCTAGAGGTTCCATCTGTATTACACTTTAGCCAACTAGTGAGGGGAGGCATCCACTTGACTACTTTGGTGTTATATCTAGGTCTGTAACTATCTAGTAAAGCTACAATCAAAGTCCAAGTAGTTGAAACAGTTTGATGCCAATTAAAACTTACTCTTGTAAGTTTATGAAGGGTGGATGAGATCTCCAGGAATGCCTTTCCAATAGTAAAGACACCCCAATGAAGAATAGCTTATCTTCTCTGTCATAGGACCCACAGAATAACAATAGGTACAACCTAAAAAATCTCCTTCATTCTAGCATTTCCTCTTACTCCCCACCGCTTCCTCACTACTTTCTTAAACTGAAGCAGTGGACCATTTATCCCTGTTGCTCTCAAGTAATAGCTCCAGATATTGGTGGCAATTTCCCCTTCCAGGAACAGATGATCAATAGTCTCTCTTCCTAAATTGAGAAAAATCTACAATCTTGTGAGGTATTGGGGTTCCTGTCATGACCCAACCCGCCGTGAACGGTACCCACTCAAAACCTCTGGATGAGCAGATCAATATCAACCCAACACTTAGTAAAGTATAACAACTCAAAATCAGTTTGCGTTAAAAATAAATCAACATTCACCATCGAAATTCTAATAAAATAAGATCATGTGGAAATCCCCTAGAATCTGAAAGTCACCATACCAGAACATCTACCAAAAGTCTAGAACGGGGATGTAATCACAATAAAATAAGATTTAAGTCCAAAACAAATGGGCTACAACTAAATAGGATGAAGACAAGGTAGCCCGGAAGAAGTAGCTCACTCTTGAAGTTTTGAATCGTCGAAACTACAACTGAGGTCGCGTAGGAGCCGCCGGAAGATGTCATGTACTCATACAAGGAAAACAAGTGCAGAATCAATACACAACCATCATGTACTGGTAGGATCATTGGCCAGCTCCAATAAAAAAGATATGAACAATAAACTAAAGCTGAGTAAAGTAAAGTAAACATGTAATACAAGCCAGCTATCCACTAGACTCTAAGTCTTTCCTCTATCTTACCAATCACATGTAACAAGTCTGACAATCATTGCACAATACACCATGACAATAACATATATCCCTTTCAAATAACTCGTACCAACTACGTATCCTAAGACAATATCTAAGTGTTCAACATGCAATCCCGATCTACACTATGACCAACCCCACAGTTAAGTACAACCACCCGGCCTCTCAAGGACTATCATGCAATAAACACATATCAAGAGTACAACCTGGTCCACTCATGGAACCATCATTTGAATACAATCAAGGCAAGTAAAATCAAACCCGTACCAGGAGTGGTACCCGAGCCAACCATTATAAATCTCGTACCAGGCGTGGTACCCGAGCCAACTGATAAATATCCTATACTAGGCATCGTACCCGAGCTACCAATATATAACCTGTGCCAGGCGTGGTACCCAAACCAACCGAATATCACACACAATCCAATAAGTCGGTGTGGTACTCGAGCCAACCGAATGTCACACACAATCCAACAAATCAATAAATAATAAACAACATCACA
Source organism: Jaltomata sinuosa (assembly GCA_003996215.1). Classification (NCBI taxonomy): domain Eukaryota; kingdom Viridiplantae; phylum Streptophyta; class Magnoliopsida; order Solanales; family Solanaceae; genus Jaltomata; species Jaltomata sinuosa. The sequence continues at coordinate 50,891 of QJPP01000461.1, forward strand.
CTTATAAGCCAACAAAAAACCAAACCTAGTTCATTTCACATAATTGACACAAGATAGCTAGACATTCATAGTCTTATTCCCTAAGCATGCAAACTCATACAATACTAAGCGATAGTACATGCACACATATTGCATATTGGAAAAAATAGTAACCATCACCTGCCTCGAATAACTCAAAGCTCTACTGGATAGGAGTCTTCCCATTTTCCGAAGCCTTTACTTGTTCTTGGTCTAAAATGATTACAAGATATACTAAAATCAGTCCACATGGCCTAATAATTATCCGAATTATACTCAAATCCCAATCCCCAGGCCAACCTATGATTATTCCACCCATTCCAGGGCTTTTCCACCATTAATTCACCTAAATCTATCATTTTTACGGATATATTAAGTGAATTACGACGAATTGATTATAACCCAACAATAATATTTAAGACCCAAGAATTTCTACGCCCTAGAATCCCCATTTTACCTGAATTTTATCATTCCTAGGTCAATCTAAACCTTTTTCCAAGCCCGTAACTATCAGTTCTACTATGTAGGAAATATAACATTAAGTTAGGGGAGAAATACCCTTACCTTTGGGACGAAAATAGTGAAAAATGGAGTTGAAGTCGCCCAAATCACCCTTTCCCTTTTCCAAAACGTTCTTGAGAAAAACTGAACGTTTTGGGAAAGTTTCTGCATTGAAACCTAACTCAGTCCGCTATAGCAGTTTATACACCGCTATAGCGGCACCGCCGTAGTGGAACCGACTGCTATGGCGGTGCTGACCGTCATTGATATTCCACTATAGTAGTGGCCACAATAGCATAGTGTCAACCACTTTAGCGGTTGACACGGGACAAAATCTCATAAAATCCCATAAAAGTACCCATTTTATAACATACCTTAAATCATGAAATTTTAGAACAACCCCTTCACGTCAACCTTAATACATGGAGTTCTACTTACCCGAATTTATTTCTAAAAAATCACCCAGACTTCTTAACATCATAACTAATGGAAAAGCTAGCTCAATAAAAGAGATATTACCCAATCCTCACCGGATTACCCTAAATCACACCTCGCTCCAAAACCGATCGATACTAGCCTAGCCCAGAATATTAAACTCTCAAACTCGAAAGTTTTCTAATCTGAAACTTGACATAAAAGGTTTACCCATAACGACGGACCCGGTTATTACAGTTCTACCTGGACAAATTGCTACTATAGAGACCCTTCCAGTCCAAACCCTTCATTCAAGAAAATAAATCTTGAAAGAGAGTCGTTTCACCCAGATTCTTTTCAAGTCCTTACTGATATCTTCTTTGTGTCTGATCAGTTCCCAAGCACTCTTAATACTAAAATTCCCCTTGATGGTCTTAGTCCACCAAGGCTTATCAGCCAAATCAGCTTGCCTAACATGACCCATGCGTTGCTTAACATGAGTGACAACATGTTCAGGGCGATGATCACCCATAATGTCATATTTCCGTCCTCTGCACCCATCAGAACATCAATAGCTACCAAGGGATGGCATCCTTGTAAAACTGATGGTTATTGATTAAGTGGACCAAGAATGGTCCAATAATCTTACCATATGCTAGATGTGCCTCCAACGATTTCCCACCATAGATGTTATTCTACTTTGTCTCTATTTTTCAGCATGTACTTTCAAACTTAAGATCCTTCCCTCTATTGTACAATTATAGGAATTTATTTCTTATAATATTTGTTTTACATAAAACTAGCCCACAAAGAATTTTGAGTTCTGAATCTCCACCAGAGCTTAGCATACATAGCCTGATATACGTCAAATATTGATCTGAAGTCTAATCCCCCTTCCTGTTTAGGTAGACAAACTTTGTCTCATGCAACCCAATGATTGTTCTTGGAATTCTTTTTGTTGTTCCAGAAAAACTTAGCAAAAATTCTATGAGGATCCTTGGTGACACATTTAAGAGGAACTATCGCAGATAACATACGAAGTGGAACACTCTGAAGAACACTAGTTATCAGAACCTCCTTCCCTCCATAAGAGAGCATGTTACCTTTCCAGGTCCGTAACTTATCCTTGACTGTATCGAGATGATCTGAGTAATGTTCTTTTCTTTTCCTAGTGTGTATGATAGGACATCCCAGATATTTCATGGAAAATTGACCTTTTGGGGTACCTAAGCACTAAGTCAGAATCTGACAAATGTTTGTTGCTTCCTTATGATGCAAGCACTTTTCTCCTTGTTGATTTTCTATCCAGACTCCACTTCATACTCCTGTAGAGTATCCATAATTTTTTCCAGAGAATATGTATGGGCTGAGCTAAAAATAATGGTGTGATCTGCGTAAGCCAGATGATTCAAGTTTGTACTACCATTTGGGTAACCCACATATTGACCATCATTAAAGAGGGCATTTAAAGCCCTTAAAAGAACCTCGACAAATAAGATGAAAAAAGTAGGAGATAAAGGGTTCCCTTATTTTACTCCATTGGTAAAGTGAAATAAGCCATGAGATTGTCCATTGACTAGAATAGAATACCAATTGTTAGTAATCAATCTGCAAATCATATCCACAAATTTATTACAGAAACTAATCTTTATCAGGACTTTCATAAGAAAGAACCAAGAAACTTTGTCATATGCCTTTGCCGTATCAAGCTTGATCACCATATTTGCTGGTCCCCCCTCTTCTATATGTCTGTAACAATCTCTTGAATGAGAGTATATTTTCAATAATACTTCTACCTTTGACAAATCCAGACTAGTTAGGTGAAATAAGCTTGGGAAGTACAAATTCTAGTCTATCATGAATGATCCTAGAAAGGATTTTGTTAATAAAATTACTCAAACTAATTAGTCTCATATCAGAGAAGGTCTTAAGATTAACCTTTTTTGGAAGAAGAATCAAATTAGTATGAGTGATAGACTTGAGAAGGGTATTACCTTCAAGGAATTCCAGTACCATCTTCAATATGTCATCCCCAACAATCTCCCAACAATGTTGATAGAAGATCCATGTAAGCCCACCTGGTCCTCCTACACTGTCCCCATTTAGGTTAAATACAACTTTCATGACTTCTTCCATATCGGCTTGTTACATAGTTTATGGTTCGCTATTGAATTTATCAAGTTTGGCATGTGTTCCAGCAGTGGGAAATCTACAACATCCCTCTCTTGTGTGAACTGGTGTTAAAAGTGCTGAACAACCTCATCAGCAATATCTTCTTCACTGTCCAACCATTAGCCTTGAGAGTTCATAATTCTTTGGACATGAAGCTTCTACCTCCTCTCTTTTACAAGACTGTGGAAAAATCTTATATTTCTATCTCCATTTTTAAACCAGTCATAATCTGTCTTTTGTTGCCAGAAAACTTTCTCATAGTGAATATATTTTTTGTATTTTGTCTGAGCTCTTTGCATCACTGTTCTATTCTCCTCAATTGGGTATTCTTCATAATACTTCTCCTTGATTTGCACAATATCCTCTCTGATGATCAATTTTTTAAACAAATCTCCATATATATCCTTACTTTATTTAGTCAAAGCAGTCTTGACTCTTCTAGTCTTCTCCTTAAAATCCCAAAAAGAGTTCTGAGAGATATCAGAGCACTAAATTTTCCTCACTACCTCCTTGAAAGATTCACGGTTGGTCCAAAACTTGAGAAACCTAATGGACAACATTTTCTTCAAAACATAGTAACATAGGGGCATGGTTAGAACCAATCCTTGGTAGATGCTCTACTATAGACTGGTTGAACCAATTCTGCATCTCTAAGTTGGATAGAACTCTATCAAGTCTTTTAAAAATGCAATCTTGACCTGATCTTTCATTCCATCAGGTGAAAGGACTCCTTTTGAATTGAACTTGTGATAATTCACAATTTTCAATACGAACATCAAAATCTTCATGATCTTCATCCTGAACAGGGAGGTCACCTATATTCTCTTCATCATGAAGAACAATATTGAAATTCCCCTACCGGCCAGGGTCTATCCATTTCATTGGATATGGAGCATATGTCATCCCACAAGGCCAACCTTTGAGTGGCATCACACTTGACATAAACAATAGTGACAATGAAGCTCTTGGATTTCACACTGTTTTTCATCTTTATAGTGATGTTTGGTCTGTGTACTTCATAACTGTAACATTAAAATCATGATTTGTGAAGAGCCTTATCTTCTCATTAGTGTTAGTAGTAGCCATTGACATCTTTAATCTTCTTCTGTACTTGTTAATGTGTCTAACCTATTGAAAAAGGTTTCAGTAGTGCAATAAAAGTGAACTTATGATAATTGTGTAATATTTGGACTCTTTGAAAGGCCTTTTTAGTCCTTACTGACCTTATATTCCATATTAATGCTTTTATCTTGACACATATTTATATGCTGTAACATTTCTCATTGGTTGGATTCTGATAGGTTGAGCTGAGTCACCATTACCTTGTTTTTTTTACCTTTTCTTGCAGATTTCAGGAGCCTTGGGAAAGATCTGCATCCTTACTAATGTGATAAGGTAATGTATCTCCTTCTTCTTTATCTTCTCCCTTTGTTGCATAGGCCATCTAATTCTTATTCTCATCACCTTCGCTGAGATTATGAGCAATGACATCATGTAAAATTTTGTAAGGAGATATCATTTTTGTGCAAATCAATAAAGCATTATCCACCATGGAAACATCAGTTTGCACCACTGTGGGTATCTCAATGATAGCAAGGGCATTGTCATTGCTCTGTACCTTCACACTTTCTGGCTCTGCTCCCGTTGTACTACCTAGGGGTGTGCATTCGATCTTTTGGTTTGGTTTTGTATTATTCAATTTTAGTTTTTCAATCTTTGGTTTTATAAAAGTGCAATCCAATTCGAGCCAAAATAAATTTGATTTAGTTCGGTTTTTCTCTATTCGGCTTGGTTTTTTTCGGTTCAGTTATTCGGTTATGTTAATAATTAATAACATAATCAAAGTTATATTTGCATATTGAAAAAAATAAAAATATATACAAGGAAAAGTAATAGTATTGAATCAATTAAATATACTTTCTAAAATAAGTGACGAATAAAATATTAAAACACAATACCTAAAAATATATCAATGAATGTCCAAATATAAAATATAAACTAAATCGTAATTGCCTTTTTAGTTTTTTATTAGAGTGTGTGTATATAATGTATATTTCAGGTTTTTCAATTTTTTGGTTTTTATTTTTCTAAATTCGAAACCAAACCAAAAAAGGTAAATTCTTAATCCGAAACCAAACCAAAAAATCAAAAAACCAATTCAAATTAAAATTTGATTTACTTTAGTTTAGTTTTTCGATTTAATCCGAATAATGCACACCCCTAGTACTACCAGACACATCATCAATATGGCCTTTCCCATCAGGTACCCCAATTGCCACATGACTAGCATAATTTGTTTCCTCTTCTTGCCTTATTGCTAACATATGTACCTTACTATTATGCACAGCTGGGATGATAGCTTGTCGTGCCACCGTGTTGTATATTTTTCTTTTTTGTTGTATTATTTTACTGCTGGACATTATTCTCATCATTTTGGTGCTCCACATATGAACTAGTATCTTGCTTTGAATTGTTAGTTGTAATTGTGACTTCTATTCTTTGTCTGCTGTGTTAGGATTGATCTCTGCATTGATATTCTCCTTAGGATGTTTGTCTTCAATCTCATCACTATTCTTCTGTCTCCCTTCCAGACTGTTTAGGGCCTCATAACTATTCTTCAGCCTAGGATGATCCTCTATCCTCTTTTGTTTGACCTGCCACTTGCTTAGATCCCCATAACTTTATCACTTGACAAAATTCTTGCTTTACCCTTTTGGAATTTGTGGACAAAAGGTTAGGAAGTGTTGTCAACTTGAACTTCTTTACCCATGTCTTTTGATCCTTGTGGTTTCTTTAGCTCCTTCCCTTCATAAGCTAAACTCGAATTCAGAATTTTATAATTGAACTTGTCATGGCCTTGCATTTTATGTTCCAAGCAATACTTGGGAATGCATGGAATATAGAATAATCCTTTCAACACTAGGTTAATGAAATCTTCCTCTAGATCTAATCTGATTAGTGCATGTCTATTCCGGAGTAAGCCAATCTGGCATCCATCTTGCGGAGAAATCTACTTTTAAAACTCTTCCATATTTGACCACCCCTGAGCAAACTTTCCGGTGACTGCAAATTTAAGGTCAATTTGATTCATTATGTAAATTTCTTCCTCCGTTCATTTTATGCGTGCTACTCCATCTACAATCATAATGTCCTTCCGTGGAATACCTTATACTGATCTCTCTATACTTGAAGAAGATTTGATTTCGAGGGAATTGTTATTCAAATGACTGGTATTTGCTGACTGGGGATTTGTGGGGTTGTTAAATAGGGCTGAAAAATCTGAATCTGTTAGATAAAGACCAGCTATAGACTGTGACTGGCCGTCAGCTAGAGATATCATAAACTATTTAATTTAACTTTAATCCTTGTCTCACCATCTGAATATATACCAATTATTATTGGAATAATTAGTGTTGCTGGGAGTATAAAAGATTAATCATTGGAATGAGAAAAAGATCGGTGCACTACAACCAGTGTCGTGTGCGATAGCCAGGGCAACGCCGCCATCGGAACATCTAAAATTGGTGCTACGTCCAGCGTAATGCAGTCACTATCGCGATCTAGTGGGTTCGATGTCCTGTGTGACACCACTATTATTCCGCCCAAAATATTTCTATTGGTGTTTTGGAAAAGCACATGTTGAGAGAGTTGAGTTTGTTGCTAACAAACTTACATCCTTTCAAAACGAAATTAAATATACAGAACAATGCTTTCTTGCCTTCATCTCAAAATATATACTCATTATATAAAATAATTATGTTCTTGTGGGAAATTCAAGTTAATTATTGAAACTTGAATTTTATAATCTTTGTAAGATTCTAGAGGAATTATTTCATTATCTTTGCACCAATTAGTAGATAGGCCTAAATTCCTTACTCTATCAAAGCCAAATTATTCAATTTCCTATTTTAACAATCTTAAGGAATTAATTAGCTGCTACAATGGAGCCTACATAAAGTGATTTTGATTTCAACAAGATGTTTGAAGTGTTCAAACTTGATCCTTTTGATGACACTAACTTCACTCGTCAGAAAAACAAGTTATTATTTTTTTTATAGAATTGGGAGTTGCAAACATCCTATTAACTGCACCACCAATAATTTCTGAACCAATCAAGAATGAAAGCGATGACGCTAAGACTGCATGTAAAAAATAAGAAGAAGATGGAGTGCAATTTAGAGGTTTTGTCTTAAATTCTTTATTTATTCACTTATATGATTTTTTTTCGTCCTATTAAATACCATAAGAAATCTGGAGCACCTTGAAAAATAAATATACTTACATAAGCAAAATACATATAAATTTCTTGGCACAAATTTTTTTGAATTTCATATGTCAAGTGAAAACTTTAATGAAACAAGTTGACAAATTACTTGTTTTGATTTCTAGCTTCTAGGATTTAGAAGTAGATGTTTTCGAATCTCTTTAAGCAACTGTGCTACTTGCAAAATTACCAGCTATCTGGAGTGACTATAGAAAAAAAACTTTTACATTCTATTAAAGATCTCATAGTGAATTATTAAAAAATTATATCAGCATCGAAGTAGAAAAGCAAAAGCGTGAAAGTAAAATGTTTTAAAAATTGGTTCAAACGTGAATTATGTTGAGCCTAGTACAAATATAATTTTTAAAGGTCTAAACACTAATAAAAAACTGCTAACTAGCTGAGAATTTTACCAAAATAAAATTTCACAGAAATTATTTATAGATTCACATGCAAAAATTTGAAAATACTAAATTTAAGAATATTTTACTTGCGTAAAATAGTTTCCCAAAAAATTTCAGATAACTTTGGCGTCATATAGCGTGAAAAGATTACTTGGTGAATTAGTTGGGGATAAATTCGCAAGTATAATTTTTCTAGGTAAATTCACAGGTTGACGAACAAATCAAAATAAATTACTTTTATTTTTTGTAAATCGCAAAAAAAATTCCCCCAACAGTCTCTGCGAATTTTGCTAGGAACAATTTTCTAGGGTTTTACATGGGAAATTACATGAAAATAGTTTTGCCGGGGATTCATAGGAGGATTTGCGTACCTGGAGAATTACTTGAGGATATTATTGATGCGAATTCAAGTGGAAATATATTTTCTAAAATTTACCTGGGGATTTATATTTGTTGGATTTACCTAGGATTTGTTTTGCAAAATTGTAGCTAAGATTATTTTCTAGGGATTCACTTGAAGCTCTTATTATATGAAAATTACATAGGATACTTTTTTCTTGCGAATTTACTTAGAGATTTGTTTCATGAATATTTATGCGAGATTTGTATACATGGAGACTTACCTAGAAATTTTATTGAAAATATTCGTAGCAATTTGTTTACCTAGAGATTTATATGTAAATTTTGTAACTTGAGAATGACATTTCTATATACTAATTAATAACAAAATAACTATCATAAATTTAGTAAACCTTGAAATAATATGATCATTAAAAATATACTAAATCGTGCATTATCTAATACTTTACTATAATTTTTAAGTAAACAAAATTTTCGTGCATATTTTCATTAACGTGAAGTTTAATTGTCTCTTTCCATAAATAAAGTATCGAGTGATATTTGATTTTATTTGAAACTTGCTCTTGATTAATATTATTGAAGTAACTGATTTTTGTATTTGTGGTTAGAATTGGTGAAATAGTTTCATTTCCCCCCCCCCCCCCCCCCCCCCCCCCGAAGTTTGCCTTAAAAATCAAACTCCCCCCCCCCCCCCCCCCAACTTTCAACAATCATCAAACTCCCCCCCTTTTACCAAAATCCGGCCATTGACCGTCAACTTTTCAAATTTGACCGATGACTAGATGGGCAAATTGTAATTTCCATTGTATTCTAATTTAATTATTTTTTAATTGTGTTTCATATTTTCTTTTAATGAAATTGATCTGGGCCCCACCCATCTTTATACATTAACTCAATGGAGTGTATTTTAGAAGTTAGAAAGAACAAAACAAATGTAAATCCAATTAGAAATGTAGCTGAATGTCCGAGTGATGTATTCAGAGGTGGCTTCTCGTCGATCTTCATTCTTATGGTGAGTGTTTCTTTTTCCTTGTCCTCCAATGGCTTCATTTTCTCATCTTTAGTTATTGAGGGACTGGACAACTTTATTCAACATTTTTGGATGTTGATGAAATCCCAATTTTGTGTGTGGACTTTCACATCCATGTAAATCTAATGCTTGGCTTGCTAATCTTGTAAGCTCCCCGATGTATCTTAATGGTGGTAGTCCGATTTTACCAGCCTCATTTCACTTCGTTTCCCCCAATTCTCTTACTCTTGATTCTCAGGTTTAGACATGAGTGCTTGTCCAGATTGAGTATCATTCTACCTTGTTGGTAACTACGAAAATGAGTTAAATTTCAGCCTTTTTTGTGGGATTACACTGGGTATGTTGTTGTTCCTTCCTCTATGTTTCTATTACAGCTCACACACTTGACTAATAAGATAGAAAGGGCCTTTCTCGCTTGTTTAGTAAAGTCAAGTTTCTAGCCTTATCTTGTAGGTGATGACGATATTGAGTTGACGATAGATATAGACTCGACATTCAGGTGATCCACCCGATCTCGATGGTGTGGTACGTAGTGGCTTTAGTATTCCCCGCCCAAACAAATGGCTCTGAAATAAATAAAAAGATGTGTGTCGCACTCACGAAAGACTGCACATACAGTGCATAATTAGCTTAGAAATCGACTAGTGTATTTTTACCTATGTACTGATGCTCAACATTAACTTGACTATATTGCATTATATATGTTCTTCCATCTACTTTTTAACTGTTTCACTGTCTTGTAAAGCCAACATTAGTGAATTCACATATTATTTGATCAATGAACAAGGCAATGCACAACATGTTCTATATGACTACACATATCTTTTGTTGGTCCACTTGCTCACCCATGTTATTGAGATATTGATATTTCTTCTGCTTAAAAACCATAATGGGAGCTTGCCTATCGTCCGAATGCATTTTCCATAGAATAGATCTATGTTGCTCGGATTCTTCCAAAATGTTAATGGGTGTGTATTGAATACTTCAAAAGTAGTGTAGTTTTGAAGAATTCAACACGGGTACGAAAATATTTTTGAAGAATTCGAGCAACATAGGGATAGACAATAAGGATCTTCTCCAAATCACTATGTACTTAAGATATATCAACGAGTTATAACTAATAAAAAAACATCATAATGTTGAAACAGAATTGCAAAAATATAAGTTTAAATGACTAGAAAAAATTCCAAAAGTAAAAGTGACAAGTCTCCAGTATAATAAATAAGTTATTCACGCATCATCCCACCAGTAACTGAATCACATCTTGTGTGTCTATTTAAGAACAGAATGAAACTTGTAAATTAAAATAACATAAAATAATTATTTTTTAGTGTAAGAATTCCAAATTAGAAAGTTGAAAAAGTAATAAACTTACTAATGCAGTCCAACCTCATCAGTGATTTGTAGTTGATGTTTTCTTTCCACACGTTCTACTATTATGTCCAATTTGATGACATTTTTTGCAAGTGCAATGAACTGATCTCTTCTTCTTTAGTTGTTCATCTACTTGTCTTTTCCTATTTTTTGGCTTTCTACCTCTCTTCTTCTCTAATTCTTCACGAGGACGCACAACAGGGTGATCAACAATTGGCCATTTGCTCCCATCTGGAATAGGATTGATCTTTTTAGAGTAAGTCTTCACATAAAAATCTCTAGTGAGCAGAGGATGAACAAATCTAGTTGGATCATCTCTAATATGAGTCATGCAACATAGTGCATGTTTGCACGGTACTCCACTAATTTGCCATTCTCTACATTGACAAGACATCTCCTTCAAGTTCACCACATAATTTTTCAAGTCATGAACTTCAAACAAGTGATCACTTCCCTTGAAACAAAGCAACTTTCTCCCCTTCTTTTGATTCTGACTAATTCTTTCTCTCACTTTTGGTGGAATTGGACTATCTAGAGCAACGGCCTTTTCATACCTTTGTTGAAATCTAGTCATAGTTTTTCTTCTAATCCATTCCAACATAGTAAGAATTGGCTTTTCTCTAACTTTCACCACAAAAGCATTGAAAGACTCGGTCATATTATTTGTAACATGATCATTTTTTACATGCTCATCAAATTTATGCCTTGCCCAACTCCCTAATGATTCTTTGCAGTCATACAACAACCAATTATAAGCAGGTTTGCTTATTTCTTTCATCTCATCCATAACTTGCCAAAAGTCTTGCTCATTATAGGCCTTAACTGCTGCCCAGAAAAGCTGTCTTAGCTTTGGACCAGGATGTTTGGCTTTAAAATTGTTATAAAAATGTCTTGCACAAAATCTATGATTTGCCATTGGAAAAATTTTTCTCACAGCATTCTTGAGCCCTTTCTGCCTGTCACTCATAAATGTGATGCCTTCATTATCTCCGATAGAGTTAGACAAGCAATCAAGAAAATACTCCCATGTCGGCCCATCCTCCTTATTAGCAATCATGACTGCTAAAGGAAAAATACCTGAATTTGCGTCAAGTGAAACAGCAACAAGTAATTGTCCTTGAAATGGGCCCTTCAAAAAACATGCATCAATACCAACAACGCGTCTACAACCATTAACAAAACCATAACCTTGTGCCTCAAAGCTAATGTAAAAAATTTCGAGGATTGGATTGCACCCGGGATTCAATAGATCTAAACCAATACACTTTAACTTTACCACAACACCTTCATTAGTCTTTTTTAGAATAGCTATGTATTGTGGTATTTTAGCGTAACTCTTTTCATGATCTCCAGCAACTATCTTTTTTCCCAATTATTATTGCCCTTAACAACTTTTGTTTACTAACATCAAGGCCAAATTTCTCTTTCAATGAAATATAAAGCTTATCCGCGGATAAGTCATAGTCGGCTCTGAACTCTGACTCAAATTATTTAGCAATCCATCTGGAAGTTGCTCCGTGACCTTTCATATCTTGAAGGCATGTGTGCGGATCACTTAGTTTTTTAATCTTGTAAGTTATTCCATCGCCATACGGAGAAGCATAAATATTCCATCCACATCCTTTATCTTTACATTTAGCAATAAACCTTCTCTTTTCATTCTTGAACTTATCAATATGAAAACCCTCTTGGCGAACAAATTCTTCAATAACTTGTCTAAAATGAGTCACATTATTAAATATTTGCCCCTCTTTAAGCACAACAATCTCCTTTTTCAGTTTCTCATCATACATATATTTGAAAATGTCACCTTGCATTTTGTCACTTACCTTTGACATTGGGTGATCAATTGCTTTATCATCATCACTAACACCTTCAAATACTCCATTTTCATCAGATTCATAATCAGATAAACCATCAATTGCTTTATCATTATCTTCATTAACACCTTCAAATACTTCATTTTCATCAGATTCATAATCAGATAAACCATTATCATTATTTTGTTCATCTGAGTGAACCTCCATATTGTCAACCACATTTTCATCTTCTTCATCGTCAGTCCACTGAAAATTTTCAGCTTCAACTTCATCAAGCATCTCATCCATTATATTCATATTTATGTGAACCTCTCTTTTCTCTGAATTCTTGTACATATTGAACAAAATTTTTAGATCTGTATCACTATCCACTTTTATTGTACCACCAGTATTTGGATCAACTGCTTCTAAATAAGTAGTTTTTTCCAACCAGGTAGAAGGACCTCCTGTTACAGAGTTATGAGCATCTTCTAACAAATCTAATATCCCATAGCAATTATCATTCACATTAAAGACTTGGTAGCATTTATCAAGACAATGTATTGATAAGGTGAATGGCATCCCCGAAATAGCATTAATAGATTAAGTTTAACATAGAGGTTCATATACATTATGTAAAAAAGAGAGGTTATGTCTACGATAAAAAGGAAAGCTTCATATACATTATGTAAAGTTAGGGAATCTGAAAATACTTTTTAAAAGTAAAAACCAAGTAAGATATAGCATAGTATTATATTGTATTATATTATTTTAATGAATATGATATTTGAATAAATTATATTCCATCCATATTATTGATGATAAAGTTCAAATTGCTTACCTTGATTTTGCTAGGTTGAAGATGAACAGTTACGTAGATGAGATTGCTGCTGTAGAAGATGGAACACAATATTAAGGATAATATTAATTAATTAGGGCACCCCATTGAGTTAATGTATAAAGATGGGTGGGGCCCAGATCAATTTCATTAAAAGAAAATATAAAACACAATTAAAAAATAATTAAATTAGAATACAATGGAAATTACAATTTGCCCATCTAGTCATCGATCAAATTTGAAAAGTTGCCGGTCAATGGCCGGATTTTGGTAAAAGGGGGGGAGTTTGATGATTGTTGAAAGTTGGGGGGGGGGGAGTTTGATTTTTAAGGCAAACTTCGGGGGGGAAAATGATTTTCACCCCTTAATCATATATTATTAATTCTTGTTTAGAGAAACTATAATATAAAAAAATTAATGTGTTATCCAAGATATTCTTGAGTCGAGGGTGTATGCGAAATAACCTCTCTACGCTCAAAAGGTAGGGGTAAGGTCTTGGACGGGGTAGAATTGGCACAAAGACATGTGTCACTAGTCACATAAACAGCTCGGGCGCAAGGATATCACATCAGGGGTCATGACAGAATAACCTCCCATCACTATCGGTGACATGACTCAAAATAACAAGCAAGAGACAAATGTGTCAGAAATGCGGATGAGCCACATGAGGATATCAGTCATCCCACTAACGGATTGCACAAATGACGCTCTCACATTGGTGTAAATCCCTTAGGGCGTTGCTGCTAGAATACGATTGGCCAGTGCCTTAGGTTATACACTATAAATAACCATCATTATTCACTTGTAAAGGGATCTTGATCTCTCTTGGCTCCGGATTATTCAATATCAATACAATATTAGTTGCTTGTTCTTTCTCAAGTTATACACTATAAATAGCCACCACCATTGTTATACTTTTCTTTCTTAGTTTGCTTAAGTCTCGTTGGGAACTCAATTTATCTTTCAGTAGCTATCGTGAATGATCACAGGCTCTAACTCGTTTTTTTACTTGCTCGTTACTATCTTTTTGTTGTTATTATTTTCTCTTAATCATTAAATGTTCTAACCACTGACAAATCAATAACCTAAGCAAGATTGAATCGTAACACGTGCTCTTGACTCACCTACAAATTCAACTGTACCAAATCCATGATAAGCAGTTTGGTGCCTACATGAGACCAGAGCAATTGTGTGGGTTTAATATTGCTTGTTCTCTGTTAGTTTGTTCATTTTGTGTTCTTGCAGATCTACACTAGGGAAATGGCCAATGATGGCTAACAGACTGAGGGAGGACTAGTAGTTCCTGATGGAGCAAGCACATAAACCCCAGGGCCGACTGACTCCATCGGTTAAACAACCCATCGTGATGAGGAGAGCCCACATATCAATGTGGATATAACAAACATAAACACTTAGTAAAAGGGGCCGCAACCTCCTTGACGAGGAGGACAAAATGGCTAGAGAGATAGCTGACCTAAAAGATCTCCAACAGGTCCTCAAAAGCTTCACTGAAAGGCAAAACAAGATGATGAAAAGGGTTGTAGCTCAAGATAGGCAAATGGATGAGTTTCGTTGCGGTCAGACCCAATGGACTCTGGGCTCCTCCAAGGGGGATGAGGAGGATGACGAAGATAAGGAGTTTGAAGATAGATCTGAAAGACGCAAAGCTAGAAAGTCAGGGGTGAACCTAAAACCTCAACCCCTACTCTAGAGTCAGTGGTAGAAATATTTAGACAGGAAATAAAGGCGCAAAACATTGAGCTCCATTTTAGCATAAATTACATTATGGGAGTTCCTCCCATAGCTGAAGAGCCAGATTCGAAGAGCTATGCGAAGATGCCCTACAAAGCCAGCGCAATGACCCGACCTATCCTTAAGAGATTCAAAATACATGACATCACCAAGTATGAAGGGACAATAGACCCTCAAGAGCATTTGTTTCTCTTCAAAACAACAATGAACAAAAATGATCTGATGACTAAGGAAGCTAAATCAATGATGATCAAGACGTTCAGCGAAATCCTCTCGGGTGGAGCTCTACTCTGGTATTCTCTTCTACCCAAAAATTCTGTTGAATTTGTTAACATGTTAGCAGATAACTTTCTTAGGACTCACGTTGACGCTATAAAAGTGTGACTCCGTAAAGAGGACATCTACAAGATAGAACAAGGAGAACCAAAATTGCTTTGTGAATTCATTGACAAGTTTCAAAAGAAGCGTATTCAGCTGCCAATGGTATTGGATGAGCGGTCTACAAATCTTTCACTATGGGACTAAATCTCGAGAGTTCAGTCACTTCGCTTTCACTAAGGGGCTGAATCCTGAAAGTTCAGTTGCATCATTTAAGCTGAAAGAGAGCCTAATAGACTTTGAGGCCATGCCATGGGCTGAAGTGCATAGCCCATATGAATCCAAGATTCAGATTAAGGACAATTGCAAGCAAGTCGAAGGCAATACCCCTCGGGTGTGGAATAAAGAGAAGATCGAAAAAAAACCTTGGCACCGGGGAGACAAATCATCTCAGAACATTCCTCGATGGGGAAGTCCAAAAATGGTTTGAATAAATAAAGATACATGTCTTACGCAGCAGATTCAAAGGCAATTTTGAGCCAACATGCTGGCCTTTACGCCTCAGTCTCACTTTGACCTGAGAGAAGGGACTTCCATTGAAGGGGCCTCCAGGCTGAGGAAGCTCAGAAACCCGCAGTGTATGCCATCGATAATATTACCCATCTCTCAGAATATTACTTCACCATCAGCCCTGGGGACCTAGTGTCGGCCATTCAAAACATTAAAGGGACCAAGTTCCCAAAACCTATACGCACCAGTCCCAATCCTCAAAAATAGGAACACACAGTACAAATACCATAATTTGCACGGGCACGATACTGGGGACTGCCTCTATCTAAGAAAAGTGATGGCTGAACTGGTCAAGTATTGACACCTGAGGGAACTGTAACACCTCAAAAATCGAACCAGCTTTTTAAGTTTAGAACTAGGAAAAATTTCAAGTTTCCAGGGATCACAGGTCCAAACCGCGGACCGTGGTTTGAACCACGAGTCATGAAATGGAGCCGTGGTTTGTCTTCTGCAGTTCAACCTCTGGTCTGAGAACCACGAGTTCAACCTTTGATCTGAGAGCTGACAATTTCCCCAGGGACTATGACTCAGGTCTACGGACCATAGTCCATTCTACGAGTCATCTTGTTGACTCGTAGGACCTGTTCTGCAGCCTGTCTTTTGGATCAGAAACCATGAGTGGGAACTACAAGTTGTGGTTCAGTTTACAACCTGTGGAACCTGAAGCCAGGAAATTTTATAGCTTTTTCTTAATTAAATCTCAGAGGTATTTTCATAATTACCCACCCTTTTAACTCCTAAGTGAGGTCGTTTTGATCATTTCTAGCATGATTTCTAAACCTATTAGTCTAAGTCACTTCTCATTACCTCATTCATCTCCCAAAAAGGAAAAGAACTCCTTCAAGCTCGTCTCAAGCTCCAAGTCCAAGTCTCAAGCTCCAAGTCCAAGTCTCCTTTTCTTTTTAATTTCAAGTGGGTTAGCTGCAATCAAGGTATGTGGGTATTCAATAAGGGATTCCCTCCACCCTTATGCCCCAAACCCCAATCTTCTAAATTGAATTTATGGTTTTCTAAATTAGGGTTCTTACTCAAATTGGGGAAAAAGTTATGGGTCTTCACTTAAGGCATCAATTCATGATTTCTTATTACATATCTATGATTTAATTGAAGTTCCTCAGTTGATTTCAAAATCCCATATGTTGATGATGAATTTTAGTATGATTTCATTGAATTGCATGTCTTCAAGTAAAATTGGTATGTTCAGATAACATGACCTCTATTTTTATGAAATTGCATGCCTAATTCTTCAAGCTATGATATTAGAAAGGAAAGTATATTTTAAATTATGGTTTTGCAAAGCTTTAAGATTCATGACTTTGAATTGCATGACATCAGATATGTCCTTATGCTTTTCCAACAGTTTTGGACATTAGATATGTCCCTATGTTTTATGAAAGGTTTGGCATCCAGATATGTCTACCTAAGTTATGAACAATTTTGACATCAGATATGTCGTAAGTATTATGATATATATATATATATATATATATGTTTTTGGGAGTAGTATTAGCATCGAGTTGGACAGGGTGAGAGTACCCTTAGTCCCAGAACTACGTGCCCCTATAAGTTCTAAGTCCCCTCAGTTGGACATCAAATTTAGTGATCACGCCACAGTCATACCTCTATACCTTAGCAAGGTATATTGGGTTTTTTCGATGGGGTGTGTACATCGAATTTCATGTAGCTCACATGGTCTATGTCGGTTAGAGAACCTTCCACAGAAACAATATCAGGTTTTAAAATGCATTGACTCTTTGCCTTCAGATTTCAGGACTATTATGATTACTATGATATTTGTATAACTGGCTTTGGCATTGCATTGAGTCTCTTGCTTTCAGTTTTACACTTGTAGCACGATTTCAGTTTTACAAGTATATTTAGCATGTTTATCTCAGATTCCTGTTTATCTCACATATTCGGTAAATCCTATAGTACTAACGCATTTTGCGCTGCATCCTTTTACGATGCAGATTCAAGCACCTACCCTCAGACTCATCGCTAGACTACGCTAGACTTTCAGCTGATTAGTGGTGAGTCCTCATTCTTCGAGGACTAGAGTTAGCGAGCCTATCTTTATGTTTTCATTTCAGACTTCTGAGTTAGCTGGGGTATTGTCCCAGCAACTCTTATTGACAGTTAGAGGCTTTTCAGACATAGACAATATTCGGTTCTCCTTTTTGGATGTGTATCCTATTTGACTTGATTATTAATATATTTGATTTTGGATCTTCCTATTATGCTTCCACTTATCTATTAAATTATTTGAGTTATGCTATGACCAAGGGTTAACTTGGGACACTTATGGTCCCCGGTTTTATGTTATGTCTAGGGGGTGGCCTTGTGACATGACAGGAACTCCTGATGTGACTACGCTAAAGCTAATTACAAAAAGGCATCAATGGAAATAAGCAACCAATCAACTCAGGTTCTCCTCGAAAGATGATAAATTAAGCGATCTCATCCAAAGTAGCATGTATGTTCTCGCTCTTTCTCATTTTATCTCCTACTATTTCTGGTTTTGCAGGACCTCGACAAGAACTTTCTTACCCTCGGAGGGGAGAATATCCCCTTGGAAAAGTATAAACTGAATGACTACAGCCTAGGCATGAAGACCCCTCAAAGGCGCCAAGAGATGGAAAACCCATCAACATGGGAGTCGAGCACGAAGACCCATAAGGACGAGCTACACTCTTTTTTCTTTCGACCAAGCCTTTAATCCCTAAAGAGAGTTTTTCCTGACAAAGTTTTAAACGAAGTAGCAGTCGGGACTTATGGGAGAAAATTAGATTAAATATATTCTATGAATCATGTATCTGACCTAGCGGTCTAGAAAATACAAAATCATGAATTAAGAAGGTTTTTGAATTATCGACTCCTTGTTCAAAAAAATCAAAGACCAAATTCTTCAAAATCCTCAGCCATGGGGGCAAACTCCCTAAGATTACATGTACAATGATATGAAAGCTCAATCACAAGTCCCTATATTAATGGAACAAGCTCACTCTTGAGCGTTCATATGGGAACGACTCTATGATAGAGACTCTCAATCCCGTAAATGCAGCCTCTTGAAACCCGCTCACTATTGAGCATTTGAATGGTACTGCTCTGTGCTAGGAACTCTTGATTTCGATAATGCAGCCTCCCAAAACCCACTCACTGTTGAGCATTTATAGGGGAACAACTCTATGCTAGGGATTTTCAATCCAAATAACACAACCTCTTAAAAACCTAATTTCCAAGGGTAAGCCAACACCTAGAAGCTTCCCAAAACAAGAAAAGAAAATATTAGGGCCTGCCATATAGGTCATAAAGTGGCTTCTAAGACGTTGGAATCAAGACACAACATTCAAGGTCGTACATCAAAGCATTTCACAAATTCCTTTTCACCTAGACCCGAGAGAGGGTTACTAAGGTTGCATAATTCAAAACCCAGAGCAAGATAAATATGGGGGCAATCTATAACCCACTGCGAAGCAAGAAAACTCGGGTTCAACTGTAGGATCCCTCAATTGCAGATGATCAATCCTTGCTTCACACAGTTACCAGCCATCAATAGGACCGTGGGAAGAGTTCCCCCAGCTAGGGCAGTTGAACCTGCGTAAGTCTGATTACCTCCGACCAATAAGTCCCCTCAATGATGGCCCAGAGGATATGGAGGTAGACCTTGACTTAGGAAGGGACATACACGAGAATAGTTGACACGATCCTTAGGATCTCCTGCCGCCATAACCACAGAGCTAATAAAAAAAGAAATGCTCAGAACAGAATGAGGGATCAAGTGTTAAAAACTGCTACTTATAGTTCAAAGCCTAATCAATATGCAGAAAGCAAAAAATTACGGATAACTGCCACGTGGATAGTATAATTAATCTGCATAGAAGCCGACGTGATGATTCTAAAAAAATGAGGCATCAAAAGCAGTCCATCTCTCTACAAGTTTGACGATTCAAATCTAAGATAAAATGATTCTTTAATTTCTCGCCTTTATCCTCTCTACTTCCCGTATTTACCTAAAAGTGAAAAAGAGAGGAACTAGGGAATGAGAAGTCAATCTATTTTATTATCAAAATTAAGTCCTAGTACAAGGAATCGCACTCAAAGTCCAGAAAAGTGGACCCCGAGATGAATGAATGTATCAAGAAAATTTTACATGAGGAAGAAACTCAAAATAAGAAACTCTACTTGGCTGCAAGTCCTCAAAGCTTCAGCTTGGACTATCTTCTGGTATTTTTCCTTTGAGAGACAGAGAGAGTAGACGTCCTCTCATTGTCTAAGGTAAGTCGGTTAGCAAGATCAATCATTGTCTGGGACTAGACAATCTCCCTATCTAGGTTGGAACCTTTAGCTCGGATCTCTTCTAGGATCCTGAGACAAATGACCTGGGTACCTTGAGCTCTCTTTACATCAAGATGCTCGTCCATGAGTTTGGATCTCTCGGATGAGACTCTGATTTTCTCTAACAAGCGTTGAACTTCATTTTGAGACGTATCCTTGGAAGGCAAAGTTATGGGCAACATTGACTCGACCACTACTAAGTGAATGTTATTTAAGTTTAGAATGCTTTCTTACAATCCTCATGATTGCATCAGCATTCGCGCATCTCAAGGTCCTTTTCTTCTTAGACCAATGAAGTTTATCCTGGCTTTACTTCTCCTTCTCATTCAAAATCACATCCCTCTCAGTTCATAACATTTTGAGCTCAGTATCCCATTGAGCAAGTACATATACCAAGGTTGAATGATCTCCTATGGCAGCTAAGGTCTTCTCAAGGAAAGAGCATCACGGTAAAAGAGTTTCCCTCTCTTTTAAAAGCCATCGAAGACCCTCAGCAGCCAAAATACTAGCCTAAAAAAGGAAATATACAAAGAATCTCCCTCAAAAAGGGGAAACAACAATAGCTAAAGAGATATGAAAGGTCAAAGTTACTCATTTGAGAAGCCACATGAGCACTATTATTGAACAAATATTTTGTCGAAGAAGCATCCATTTTCTTATGATCTCTAACAAAGGCCACTAGATTCAAATAGTCGACTACTCCTACCAGTTTCAATATTAGATTGACCTCATCAGCAATCAGCAGAATAACCACTTAACATTGCATCATACTTTGTAGCGAACCCGGTAAGGTATTAAAGGTAGCTTGGGGAGCAACAAAAGTCATCGGCAGGCGCACTCTTAGAAAAGGCAAACATTGAGATACCAAGGTTTGGAGAAACAATGAAAACCCCATATGAAAAGGGGAATCATCAATATATTACCCCCTCCCCCCGAGGTAAAAGAGGGCCTCGTGGTAGCAAATATTCCAAAGATTCGAATGCATGCCGCGCTCCCTTAGAAACTTTTAGCTCTCAAAATAAGCAATTAGCCTCAGAGTCAGACTCCAACAATCTGCCTCTCATCCTCTCAGCACCGGCAAGACCAATGTCCCCGTAATCAGGCATCCTCTCAGAAGGCTTTAATCTCTCAGTCCTTTTTCTCTTGGTTGGAGCAGGCATGATCTCAAAGAAGGGCCACTAGTGATGCCTATAAGAGCATGTAATCCCCCACTGGGTTCTCGTCCAATCAAATTAAGGGCAATGATACGAGATGACAAAATCACAAAGCCAAAAGTCAGAACTACAAATGGGAAGTATTAGAAAATAAATGCAAGCATAGGATAATCATTATCATGGGACAGTAAGCCTACAATTATTCTTAGATTCCAGTCAAAAGGTTTGGACAAATAGATCCATGAACACTCATAAACAGTGGACGCACCCAATATCTTCTCAACCCACAAGGGAACCTATTGATTAAGTGGATAAAAGGCATCTCTGGAGGAGGAATGTCATGCCCTGAGGCTACCCCTGGACGTAACACAGGATCCGGAACACAAGTTCCCCAGATTAATATTTTGTCATAGCATAACTCAGATAATTCAATAGATAAGCAGAAGCATAATAGGAAGATCCAAAATCAAATATATAGATAATCAGGTCACATAGGGTACACATCCAAAAGGGAGACCCGAGTACTGTCTATGTCTGGAAAGCCTCTAACTGTCAATAAGAGTTGTTGGGACAAGACCCCAGCTAACTCGGTAGTCTGAAATGAAAACATAAAGATAGGCTTGCTAACTCTAGTCCTCGAAGAATGAGGACTCACCACTGATTAGCTGAAAGTCAGGCGTAGTCTAGCCACGAGTCGGAGGGCAGGAGCCTGAATATGCATCGTAAAGGGATACAACACAAAATATGTGTTAGTACTATATGATGTACTGAATATGTGAGATATGCATGATCATGATAAAAATATACTTAATTATGCTTAAGATGAGCTCTTTCATAAAAAGAGGTAGTATAAGAAATTATCAAGATATAGGACATAAAACACGAAATAAAGTTAAGATTCAAAGTATAATATCATATAACTTCATAGCTTGAAAATAATCATGTGGGAGTTTCTCTTAATTGACATAAACCATGCTGAGCTACATGGAGTCCAGTGGCATGCACCCACATTGAAAAAGGTTGTCCTAATCGGCCAAGGTTAGAACCATGTCATAAGGATCCTTTCATAAGCCACGGTGGGCAACCTACGGTGGCAACGTAGTTTTGGACTTGGGTTATCTAGAACCCTCATCGCGCAGTGCTAAATACTACTCTCAAAACATATAACGTGAGGCTCACATACATGTGACATATCTAGATGTCAAGCTTGTTCATAAACATGTTCATAACCCGGATTTTCATACTACTCGCGAACTTTGGTTTTGAAAATGATCCATGAGCATTGATGGCACATCAGGTGTCTTGTCTTGCATAATAATTCATAACTTGAAAACTTGCATGGCTCTAGATCAATTTTCATAACAACATATAATTTCATAGAACATAGGAACTAGGCATGCACTTGCTTGAAAATTCATAAAAATACATGCTATCAAATATCCAAAACCATGCAATTTAATAGAATTTCATAATAAAATCATGAGAAGGCAATTTATAGCAAAACCCATAAGAATTAGGTAAGAACCCTAATTTGAAAGTTCATGAAATCAAAATAGAAATTAGGGGTTTTGGGAACAAGGGTGAGAGAAACTCATTGTTGAATACCCACATACCTTGATTGAAGTTAACCCACTTGAAATTGAAAGGAAAGAATACTTGATCTTGGAGTTTGAAGGAGTTCTTTTCCTTTTGAGAGGTGAATAAGGTAATGAGAAGGAACTTAGGCTAATAGGTTTAGAAATCATGCTAAAAAGGGTCAAAACAACCTCACTTAGGAGTTAAAAGGGTGGGTAATTATGAAAATACCCCTGGGATTTAATTAAGAAAAGCTGTAAAAATTTCTCGGCTTCAGGTTCCACGAATGGGTTCCACGGGTTGTAGACTGGACCACGACTCGTGATTCCCACTCATGGTTCTTGAGCCAAAAGTCAGGTTGCAGAACAGGTTCTACGAGTCAATAGGACGACTCGTAGAATAGACTATGGTCCATAGTCCTGAGTTGTAGTCCCTGGGGAAATTGTCAACCCTCAGATCAAGTTCCACGAGTCCATACTATGGTCCGTAGAATGAACCATGGTCCATAGGATTGACTCGTGGTTCTCAGACCAAAGGCTGAACTGCAGAAGACAAACCACAGATGCATTCCATGACTCATGGTTCAAACCACGGTCCGTGGTTTGGGCTCGTGATGCATGGAAACTTGAAATTTTCCATAGTTCTAAACTTATAAAGCTGGTTTGATTTCCAGGGTGTTACAATATCTCCCCCTTTAGATCATTCGTCCTCGAATGAAGACTAAGCAAGGAAAACTGGAGAGAAAACAGCCCAACCAAACAACAACAAAATAGGAAAACTGAAGAATAAACATGAAACTGAACTTTTCAACTTAAAACACGATTGAACTAGCTTCGAGAAACATGAACACATACTAAGATCATGAGGAAAACTGATGGAGTAGGTTCGGAGGGACGTATTAAGGAGAAAGTTATTACCTCAAGCTTAAATGAAATCAGAAGGAAAGAGATGATGATACTTGGCTTTCATGGCTGATTCTGCTTCCCAAGTGGCCCCTTCAAGAAGCTGATCTCTCCAAAGAACCTTTACCGAAGTGACTTTTTTGTTTCTCAACCTCTGAACCTGACGATCAAGGATCTCTACGAGAACCTCCTCGTAGGTGATACTATCCTTCACACCCACATTCTCCAAAGGAACAATCAAAGTCGGAGCACCAACACACTTCTTCAACAAGTAAATATGGAAAACTGGATGAACCGCTTCTAATTTTGTTGGCAAGTCTAACTAATAAGCAAACTTACCAACTCTCCTCATAAATCGATAAGGACCTAAAAAAGGGATATTAAGTTTCCCTTTATTTCCAAATCTCATCACACCTTTCATGGGTGACACCTTCAGAAAAACCCAATCATCAACTTCAAATTCAATTCTCTTCTCCTCACATCTGCATATGATTTCTGTCGACTCCAAGCGGTCTTCAACCTCTCCCTAATAATCTGAACCTTCTCCATAGTCTCATGCACCAAATCTGGACTAATTAGAGCTGTCTCACCTACCTCAAACCAACCAATAGGAGACCTACACCTCCGATCATAAAGTGCCTCATAAGGAGCCATCTGGATGCTAGAGTGAAAACTGTTGTTATAGGCAAACCTAATAAGAGGTAAGTGATTATCCTAATTACCTTTGAATCAATCACACAAGCTCTCAATATATCCTCCAAAGTCTGAATAGTACGCTCTGCCTGATCATCCATCTGTGGGTGAAAAGTTATGCTAAGCTTCACCTGAGTACCAAGACCTCTCTAAAATGATCTCCAAAATTGAGAAGTAAACTGAGTACCTCTATCTGAAATGATGGACAATGGGACACCATGCAATCGGAATATCTCTCGGATGTAGAGTCTGGCATAATCATCCGCTGAATCTATAGTCATTCGGTCGACAATCACCCAAATCGAATTGTGTTGCCTTCGAGTACAAGGCAAACCTGTAATGAAGTCCATATTAATTGCTTCCCACTTCCAAGTAGGAAGGTCAATATCGTGAGTCATGCTACCCGGTAGTTGATGCTCTACCTTCACTTGCTGACAGTTGAGACACTTAGCCACAAAATCGGCTATGTCGCTCTTTATACCATCCCATCAATAGACTTCTCGTAGATTATGATATATCTTGGTGGCACTGGGGTGAATAGAATATCTGGAACTATAAGCCTCAGTCAGAATCTACTGTCTCAACCCATCTACATCTAGTACACACAATCGACCCTGATAGTGAAGCACACCATCTCTCCCTTGGGAGAAAACCTCAACCCTTTGCTGATGGACTGCACCCTTTAGCTGAAGCAAAATAGGATCACTATCTTGCTTTGCCTTCACTTCAGCTACCAAAGATAATTCAGAACCATTCTGAATATTAACACCACCTTCTATTGAGTCCATAAGGCAAACTCCCAACCGCGCTAGCCTATGAACCTCCTTAACCAATTCCTTCCTCCCACCTTCGAATGAAGACACACTACCCATGGACAATCTACTAAGTGCATTCGCCACAACATTGGCCTTACCCGGATGGTAAAACACACTCATGTCATAATCCTTAAGAAGCTCAAGCCAACTTCTTTGTCGCAGATTCAATTCTATGATCGGTGAATACATCCACGTGAACACCATACAAGTAGTGTCTCCAAATCTTCAAAGCAAAGACCACGACTGCTAACTCAAGATCATGAGTAGGGTAGTTCTTCTCATGAGTCTTAAGCTGTCTCAAAGCATAAGTAATCACTTTACCACGCTGTATCAAAACACAACCCAAACCAATCCTAGAAGCATCACAATACATAACAAAATTATATAGGCCCTCGGGTAGAGCTAACACTGGAGCTGTGGTCAATCTAGTTTTCAATTCCTAAAAGTTTTTCTCACAAAGGTTAGACCACTGAAATTTTACCTTCTTCTGAGTCAACCAAGTTAATGGGGCAGCAATGGAAGAAAACCCTTCCACAAATCTCCTGTAGCAACCAACCAAACTAAAAAAGCTTCTGATATCAGACGGGAAAGTGGGTCTAGGCCAGTTTCTTACTACCTCAATCTTTTGAGAATCAACTCGAATACCATCTCTAGTCACAATGTGACCCAAAAAAGCAACAGACTGCATCCAGAACTCACTTACTAAACTTAGCAAATAACTGTCGGTTCTTGAGATTTTGCAACACCACCCTCAAATGGTCTGCATGCTCCTCTGCACTCCGAGAATAGATAAGGATATCATCAATGAACACAATCACAAATATATCCAAATACTGTTTGAACACATAGTTCATCAAATCCATAAAAGCTTCAGGAGAATTTGTTAGACCAAAAGATATCACAACAAATTCATAATGACCATATCGAGTCTTGAAGGCTGCCTTCGGAATATCACACTCTCTAATATGAAGCTGATGATAACCAGATCTAAGGTGGATTTTGGAAAAGAAACTAGCACCCTGAAACTGATCAAACAAGTCATCAATCCTAGGAATGGGATACTTATTCTTGATTGTGACCTTGTTCAACTGACGGTATTCAATACACATACTGAGGGACCCATCTTTCTTTCGCACGAATAAGACTGGAGCACCCCATTGAGAAATGCTAGGCCTGATGAAACCCTTATCAAGAATATCCTTCAACTGATCCTTTAACTCTTTAAGTTCTGCGGGAGTCATTCTATAGGGAGGAATAGAGATAGGATTCAAATATGGAAGAAGATCTATCCCAAAGTCGATTTCCCGCTCAGGAGGGACTCCGGACAAATCTTTGGGAAACACTTTCAAGAACTCATTCATAACAGGAACTGTAACGACTGGGTACGTCATTACGAGTAGTCCAATCGTGCTAAGTTTTAGAGTTAGAAAACTCCAGGTTTGGGAGTTTAAAATTTCGGGCTTGGCTAGCCTCGGTCGATTTTAAAGCGAGGTGGAGTCTAGGGAAATTCGGGTAAGTATTATATTAGGAGTTTTGTTTTGATCTAGTTTTTCACGTAGCCAAGACATAAAAGAGTTCGGGGGACTTTTCGGAATCAAATTTGGATAAGTAAAACTCCCAAAATCGAGGTTGACGTGAAGAGATTATTTTAGAAAGTCGGGAAAACAAGTGTCCTATAAAATGGACTAGTTTTGGAGATTTTAGGACTTTCCGTCCCGTGTCAACTCCTATGGCGATTGACACTCCGCCATAGCAACCTCCGTTGTAGCGGAGAAATTACCGCTACAGTGAAAGTCAACGTCGATCAGCCTTCACCATAGCGGATGACTCCGCTACGGCGGTACCACTATAGCAGAGTGGACCGCTATAGCGGAGCTTGATGGGAATTAATGCAGAAACATTCCCCAAAACATTCCTTTTTCATAATTTTATTTTGGGAGAAGGGCAAGGTAATTCCAGGCGATTTTCCTCCATTTTCCATTATTTTTCTTCCCTAAGGTAAGGTTTCTACTCCCCAAACTTCGTACTACTTTTCCTACGTGGTAAAATTGCTAGGAGGGAACTTGAAGAAAGGTTGGAATAACCAAGGGATGGTAGAATCCGAGGAAGAAGGGGGATTCTAGGAATAAAAGTTCTTAGGTATTATTAAAATAAGGTTTATTGATAGCATATTGTTAGATTCTCTATTTTTATCCGTGAAAATGATAGAACTAGGGGAATTAATAGCGGGAAACCCAGGAAAAAGGGTAGGATGATCATGGTTGGTCTGGGATTTGGGATTTGGTGTAATCCATGTAATACGCAGGCCTTGTTTCTTTAATTTAAGTACTTGTATGTTATTTTAGTCCAAGAACGAGAAAGGAATCCAGAACACGGGAAAGCTCTGGTTGAGTAGAGCTTAGATCATTTTGAGGTAGGTGATGGCTTACGATTCGTGTGAATGTTGTATATTTTTGTACTCTTATCTAAGTGTTTGTATGAATTACATTGCTTAGAGGAATTGTTTAGAATGTCTAAGCGTCCCGTTTTACAGTCTGTGGATTGAACGGTATGTTGATTGTTGGTTTTACAAGTTGTTTGTTCATTATTTGACTGTGGATTAATTGACATTTGGTTTGCTCGGGTACCACGCTTAGTACGGGAATACCAACGGTTGGCTCGGGTACTATGCCTGGTACGAGAATACAAACGGTTGGCTCAGGTACCACACCTGGTACGGGTATAACAAATAGTTGGCTTGAGTACCACGCCTAGTACGAAATACTAATGGTTGGCTCGGGTACCATGCTTGGTATGAGTTTATTTTACTGCATCATTGCATTGATATTGTTGTATTGCATTAACTGTTATTGGTTCCGTGAGTAGACCAGACTATTTTATAGAAAAGTGATATGTACTTTTGGTCCTTGAGTGACCGAGAATCCTGTTGTATCTATTGAGTTGGCCTTGGATTAGGCCGTCTTGTCTATTTAACACTTAGGTGTTGTTTACAGGGGATCCCTGGGTGGGTTCGGGTTAGACAAAAAGGGATGGTTCATTGGTTATATTATCGTTGCTTACAGTTAGAAAGGGTGGATTTCATGCGGGAACAAGCTAGGTAGAGACTTGTAGTCTAGGGGTGCCTGTTGACTTATTACATGTCTTTCGTACTTATACTTGATTTGTTGTACTAATTATACACTGTTTTTATTTAGAACTGGCTAATGATCCTACCAGTACACAGTGGTGGTGTACTGATACTGCACTTACTTTTCTTTTTGTGAGTACAGGCAATCTTCCAGCGGTTGAGATGCGACCTCATCTGTAGTACCGGCGTTTCCCGACTTCAAGGGTGAGCTGCTTTGATCGAGTTGCCTTGAATCTATCATTAGATTTGTAGCCCACTTGTTTCGAGCTTAAACTATTTCCTTGTATTGAGGTTGCATCCCCGTATTCTAGACATTGGTAAATTATTTGGTACTGCGACTTTCAGTTTCTAGGGTGTAATTTCCACAGGTTTATATTAATGAAGTGGTTTTGTTATTATTATTTTGCTAGTTTAATTTCCGCACTTTGGTTTTGAGCTGTTAGAACAGTTATGTTCGGAAAAGTGATGGTTCGCTCACTCGGGGGGTTGGGTGAGTGCCACTCATGGCGGTCTGGGTTGTGACAAAGATAGTATCAGAGCCCTAGGTTCGTTGATCTCATCGTACCAAATAGGTCTAGTAGAGTCTTGCGAAACAGTGTGGAGATGTCCGTACTTTTCTTCGAGAGGCTATGAGGCTTTAGAAAAAACTATCTCTTCATTATTTCCTTCGTGCTATAACTCGATTCCAATTGGTATCTGGTGATACTAATTGGTATCTAACCTCATCCATTCTTCTGTCCGTAGATGGTTAATACAAGGAACAATGGAGCTAAAGCAGCGGGCCCAGCTGTCTGTGGTTGAGTTAGGGGAAGAGGCAGAGGACGAGGTAGAGCCACACCCGCTAGGGGTGGAGCTCAAGCGGCTACTGGAGAGTGTGAAGCAACCCCTCCCCCACCTCTAGAATATATTGCTGAAGATGTAGAAGTTGTGGCTGAAGATGGCGAGGCACAGGTGGAGGCAGCACCGGTTGTGGGTGCAGGCCTTCCTGATATTACACCAGAAGCTTTTCAACAGGATTGGAATATTTTGAGTGGTGTTGGTGGGTGTTGGAGCCATACCCGTGGCATTTGCAAATCAGGCTTTGAATACTCAGCCAGCGGTTACTACAACACCTAGGATGAATGACACTCCAGGCATGAATGACTTCTTCAGGCCAATGCTAGGCCCAGTGATGACAGGGAATGAGCATGAGATGCCAACCAAATTTCTCAAGCTGAAACCTCCGACATTTCAGGGTACCGACAAGGAGAATGCCTATGAGTGCATCTTGGATTGCTATGAGAGATTGCACAAGTTGGGTATTATACGTCAGCATGGGGATAAGTTTGTCACATTTTAGCTGTAGAGTGATTCTAAGTAGTGGTGAAGGTCTCATGTGGAGTGTCGGTCTTCTGTTCTACCCCCACTGACTTGGGAACAATTCCACGCTTTGTTTTTAGAGAAGTACGTACCCCGTACTTTGAGGGACCGGAAGAAGGATGAGTTCTTGAACTTGGAGCAGGGTAGCATGTCAGTCTCTACTTACGAGACTAAGTTCCACGCTTTGTCTCATTTTGCCACATAGATGTTGAGATCCGAGGAGGAATGGGTCCGGTTGTTTATGAAAGGTTAGAATACTGAGCTACAGGTACTGTCAGTGCATATGACTTCATCAGGGAGGGGCTTCAATGAAGTGGTAGATTATGTGAAGAAGTTGGAAGGGGTCAATCAAGCGGGGCAGGCTAAGGCTTTAGCCAAGAAGCCCCGGCATGAGGGAAATTTTGGTAGTTCATACTCCAGGGGCCAGAATCAGCAGGCATACCCAGCCCATCCTATTCAGTCAGCTCTGCCAACTGCTACAGGTGGTCGTCGGAGAGCTCATAATCAGTCTTCAGCTTCTAGAGGCCAGGAAGCGTCTTATACATCAGCTAGAAGGCCTACACTTGACCATGGTTGCTTCCATTGTGGTGAAATAGGCCACTTTAAGAGGGAGTGCCCACTCAAGCAGATAGGTAATCAGGGTCAGCAGCAGTCTAGAGTGGTGGTCCCGGCAGGTAGAGGCGGTAATACTAGAGGTCATCCACATAGTGGGCGAGGTAACTTTCAAGGAGGCTGGGGTGACAGAGGGAACGACGGCGCGGGCAGGGGTGCAGCGCAGCCAGCCCAAGAAGTTGCCCAGATTGATGATCAGGATTATTGCTATGCATTTCTAGGGAGAACTGAGGCAGAAGCATCAGATGCGGTGATCACAGGTACCATTCTTGTCTGCAATAAAATGGCTTTGGTATTATTTGACCCAGGTTCTACATATTCTTATGTATCTGTGAGTTTTATGTTGGGTCTGGAATTGATTTGTGATATCCTTGATTCCCATATACATGTTTCTACCTCAGTTGGAGAGTTTATGATTGTGACTCATATTTATTGTGACTGTTCTGTTGTGTTTGTGGGGTTGCATACTCGGGTAGACTTGGTAATCCTGGATATGGTTGATTTTGATATTATCTTGGGCATGACCTGGCTGTCCCCTTATCATGCTGTGTTAAACTATAACACCAAGAATGTGGCTCTAGAGATTCTGGGTAAGGATAGACTAGAGTGGGAAGGTGTGTACAGGCCTTAGCCAGTTAAGGTCATATCGTTCGTTCGGGCTAGGAACCTAGTGGGGAGAGGGTGTCTAGCCTTCTTGGCTCTTCTCCGAGATAATAGTGTGGAGTCCCCATCTATTGAGTCAATTCTAGTGGGTTTTGAGTTTCTAGAGGTGTTTCCAGCGGATTTGCCTGGTGTGCCTTTTGACAGGGATATAGACTTTTGTATTAATCTTGAGCCAGGAACTCATCCCATTTCCATTCCTCCATATCGTATGGCTCCGGCAGAGTTAAGGGAACTTAAGACTCAGCTACAGGAACTCCTAGATAATGGATTTATCCGTCCCAGTGCATCGCCTTGGGGTGCTCCTATTTTGTTTGTAAAGAAAAAAGATGGTAGTATGCGGATGTGCATAGATTATAGGAAGTTGAACAAGGTGACCATTCGGAATAAGTACCCTCTACCCCTCATTGATGATTTGTTTGACCAGCTTCAGGGTGCATTGGTGTTTTTGAAAATCAACTTGAGGTCGGGGTACCATTAGTTGAGGATTAGGCCTGAGGACATTCCTAAGACTACTTTTTGGACTCGATATGAGCATTATGAGTTCTTAGTTATGTCGTTTGGTTTGACCAATGCGCCGGCAACATTCATGAGTTTGATGAATGGGGTATTTAAGTCGTATTTGGATTCCTTCATGATTATGTTTATCGATGATATTTTGATCTACTCCAAGAGTAGGGAGGAACATGTTAGTCACTTTCGTATTGTGTTGGACATCTTGAGATGCTAGAAGCTTTATGCGAAGTTCACTAAGTGTGAGTTTTGGTTGATTTCAGTTGCATTCCTGGGGCATGTAATGTCAGAACAGGGGGTGATGGTGGATCCCCAGAAGATTGAGGCAGTCAAGAGTTGGGTCCGGCCTAGCTCTGTGACAGAGATAAGGAGTTTTGTTGGGCTCACAGGGTACTACGAGAGGTTTGTTAAGGATTTTGCGTCTATTGCTACTCACCTGACCAGGCTGACACAGAAAGATGTACCATTCGTGTGGTCTGACAAGTGCAAGGAGAGCTTTCAAAAGCTCAAGACACT
The DNA here is from genome assembly GCA_003996215.1 of Jaltomata sinuosa. NCBI lineage: Eukaryota > Viridiplantae > Streptophyta > Magnoliopsida > Solanales > Solanaceae > Jaltomata > Jaltomata sinuosa. The sequence goes on from QJPP01000461.1 coordinate 82,966, forward strand.
TCTGACCACGGCTCCTATATTGTCCTTGCCGGTTGAAGGTAAAGACTTTATTGTTTACTGTGATGCTTCACATTTTTTTTTGGGTCCTGTGTTGATGCAGGATAGGAATGTGATAGCCTATGCATCTAGGCAGTTGAAGGTGCATGAAAGGAACTACTCGACTCACGACTTAGAGTTGGCAGCAGTGGTCTTTACACTCAAGATTTGGAGACACTATCTCTATGGTGTCAAGTGTGAGGTGTTCACCGATCATCACAGTCTGCAGTATGTGTTCACTCAGAAGGATTTGAATTTGAGGCAGAGAAGGTGGATGGAGTTATTAAAGGACTATGATGTGACTATTCAATATCATCCGGGTAAGGCTAATGTGGTGGCAGACGCATTGAGCCGGAAGACAGTTAGCATGGGTAGTTTGGCTTGTTTGGGGGTGTCCAAATGACCACTAGCAAGGGAAATTTGGGCTTTGGAGGCCAAGTCCATGCACTTGTGTGTTTCAGAACAGGGTGAGTTATTGGCCAGCCTTGAGGTCAAAGCCACCTTCATAGAAGAAATAAAGGCAAAACAGTTTCAGGATCCGAAACTGAGTAAGCTTCGAGGTAAGTAATATCCGGGTAATCCAAGGATGTCACGTTAGAATCCAATGGAGTGCTATATTTCAAAGAAAGGATTTGTGTCCCTCGGGTTGATGATATAATTCAAAAAATCTTGGAAGAATCTCATAGTTCACGGTACTCAATTTATCCGGGTGTGACTAAAATGTACAGAAACTTGAGGCAGCGTTACTGGTGGCCCGGGATGAAAAGGGACATAATCGACTTTGTGTCCAAATGTCAGAACTGCCAACAGGTAAAGTATGAAAATCAGAGACCTGCAGGACTACTTCAGAGAATGCCAATTCCAGAGTGGAAGTGGGAAAGGATAGCCATTGACTTTGTGGTGGGTCTTCCCAGGACATTGGGGAAGTATGACTCAATTTGGGTCATTGTTGAAAGGCTGACCAAGTCCGCTAACTTTATTCTGGTCAGGGTAGATTACAATTCGCAGCAATTGGCTAAGATCTATGTGAAAGAGATTGTGAAATTACATGGGGTGCCACTGTCCATCATTTCAGACAGGGGTACGCAGTTCACCTCTAAATTTTAGGGCAAGCTACATGAAGAGTTGGGTAAATAACTCACTTTTAGCACAACCTTCCATCATCAGACTGATGGTCAGTCGGAGAGGAAGATTCAAGTATTGGAGGACATGCTGAGAGCATGTGTGATGGACTTCGGGGGCCATTGGGACCAACTCCTACTATTGTGAGAAATCTTGTACAATAATAGCTACCACACCAGTATTGACATGGCACCATTCGAGGCATTATATGGGAGGAGCTGCAGATCACCGGTTGGGTGGTTTAAGAAAGGCGATGTTAAGCCTTTAGGAGTGGAATTGGTAAAGAAAGCGCAAGAAAAGGTAAGGGGCATTCAGGCCAAATTGTTGGCTGCCCAAAGCAGGCATAAGGAGTATGCAGATCGCAAGGTCTGGGACATAGAATTTTAGGTTGGTGAACAGGTATTGTTGAAAGTGTCACCAATGAAGGGAGTTATGCGGTTTGGTAAGAAGGGCAAGCATAGCCCTCGGTTCATCAGTCTGTTTGAGGTTCTTGAGATTGTGGGGCTAGTGGCTTACAAGTTAGCACTGCCGCCCAGTTTGTCGAGCGTCCATCCAGTATTCCATGTATCCATGCTTAAGTGATACCATAGGGATTGGGACTACATCATCAAGTGGGATGAGGTGTTTTTCGATAAGGATCTTCGTTATGAAGAGGAACCAGTCTTGATTCTTGCTCGGGATGTCCGGAGGTTGAGGACAAAGGTGATTGATATGGTAAAGGTTCAGTGGAAGCATCATCCGATTGAGGAAGCCACTTAGGAAACTGAGAAGGACATGGGGGACAAGTACCATCATTTGTTTGAGGATTCAGGTACTACACTTTCTTTCCTTTATTTCTGTAAATTTGAGTTTGATCATTCGGGGATGAACGATAGGTAAATTGGTATTTGTTATAATAACCGGGTCCATTGTTATAGTTAGTCCAATCGTTCCAAGTTTTAGAGTTAGAAAACTCCGAGTTTGGGAGTTTGAAATTCGGGGCTAGGCTAGCCTCGGCCGGTTTTGGAGTGTGGTGGAGTCTAGGGAAATCCAGGTAAGGATTGGGTTAGGAGTCTTGTTTTGATCTAGTTTTTCATGTAGCCAAGACATAAAGGAGTTCGGGGGACTTTTTGGAATTGAATTCGGGTAAGTAGAACTCCCAGAATCGAGGTTGACGTGAAGAGGTTGTTTCGGAACGTCAGAAAAACAAGTGTGTTGTAAAATGAACTAGTTTTGGAGATTTTACGACTTTCTATCCCGTGTCAACCGCTATGGTGGTTGACACTCCGCCATAACAACCTCCGCTGTAGCAGAGAAATTATCGTTACAGCAAAAGTCAACGTCGATCAGCCTCCACCATAGCGGACGACTCCGCTACGGTGGTACCGCTATAGCGGAGCGGACCGCTATAGAGGATCTCACGGGAATTAATGTAGAAACATTCCCCAAAATGTTCAGTTTTTACAATTTCATTTTGGGAGAAGGGCAAGGCGATTCCAGGCAATTTTCCTCAATTTTCCATTATTTTTCTTCCCTAAGGTAAGGTTTCTACTCCCCAAACTTCGTACTACTTTTCCTACGTGATAAAATTGCTAGGAGGGAACTTAGGGAAAGGTTGGAATAACCTAGGGATGGTAGAATCCGAAGAAGAAGGGGGATTCTAGGCATGAAAATTCTTAGGTATTATTAAAATAAGGTTTATTGATCGCATGTTGTTAGATTCTCTATTTTTATCCGTGAAAATGATAGAACTAGGGAAATTAATAGCGAAAAACTCGGGAAAAAGGGTAGGATGATCATGGTCGGTCTGGGATTTGGGATTTAGTGTAATTCGGGTAATACGTAGGCCTTATTTGTTTAATTCAAGTACTTGTATGTTGTTTTAGACCAAGAACGAGAAAGGAATCCGGAACACGGGAAAGCTTGAGTTCAGTAGATCTTGGATCATTTTAAGGTAGGTGATGGCTTACGATTCCTGTGAATGTTGTATATTTTTGTACTCTTATCTAAGTGTTTGTATGAATTACATTGCTTACAGGAATTGTTTAGAATGTCTAAGGGTCCTGTTTTACAGTCTGTGGATTGAATGGTGTGTTGCTTGTTGGTTTTACAAGTTCTTTGTTCACTATTTGACTGTGGATTAATTGACATTTGATTGGCTCGGGTACCACGCCTGGTACGAGAATACTAACGGTTGGCTTGAGTACCACGTCTGGTACGGGAATACTAATGGTTGGCTCGAGTACCATGCCTGGTATGGGTATAACAAATGGTTGACTCGGGTACCGTTCCTGGTACAGAATACTAACAGTTGGCTTGGGTACCACGCTTGGTACGCGTTTATTTTACTGCATCATTGCATTAATATTGTTGTATTGCATTAACTGTTATTGGTTCCGTGAGTGGACCGTGCATTTTTATTAAAAGGTGATATTTATTGGTGGTCCTTGAGTGACCGGGAATCCTGTTGTATCTATTGAGTTGGCCATAGATTAGGCTGGGTTGTCTGTTTAACACTTAGGTGTTGTTTAGAGGGGATCCCAAGGTGGGTCCGGGTTAGACGAAAAGGGATGGTTCATTGGTTATATGATCGTTGCTTACAGTTAGAAAGAGTGGATTTCATGCGGGAACAAGCTAGGTAGAGACTTGTAGTCTAGGGGTGCATGTTGACATGTTGCATGTCTTCCGTACTTATACTTGATTTGTTGTACTGATTATACACTATTTTTATTTAGAACTGGCTGATGATCCTACCAGTACACAGTGGTGGTGTACTGATACTGTACTTGCTTTTCTTTTTATGAGTACTTGCAATCTTCCAGCAGTTGAGACGCGACCTCATCTGTAGTACCGGCGTTTCCAGACTTCAAGGGTGAGCTGCTTCGATCGAGCTGCCTTGAATCTATCATTAGATTTGTAGCCCACTTGTTTCAGGCTTAAACTATTTCCTTGTTTTGGGGTTGCATCCCCGTATTCTAGACATTGATAGATTGTTTGGTACTGCTACTTTCAGATTCTTGGGGGTAATTTCCACAGGTTTATATTAATGAAGTAATTTTGTTATTATTTTTTTGCTAATTTATTTTCCGCACTTTGGTTTTGAGCTGTTAGAACGGTTAAGTTTTGGGAAGTGATGGTTCGCTCACCCGAGGGGGTTGGGTGAGTACCACTCACGACGGTCTGGGTTGTGACAGGAACAGACTGAAGGGGTGGGGTTTCGGACTCCGTGTCCATAATCTGAACTATATGATAAAGATAACCCTTAGAAATCATCTTCCTAGATTTAAGATAATATATGAAACGACCTTTCGAGGATGGGGGACTACCTTACCACTCTAAAACGGGCTCACTTGGAAACTTTAAACTGACAACCCGAGTACGACAATCAACCAAAGCATAACAAGAATGCAACCAATGCATACCAAGAATAACATCAAAATCCATCATCTCCAACTCTACTAAATCCGCTGAAGTGACTCTATGAAGGACTGAGATAGAGAGATTTTGGTAGATTCTTTTGGCTAAGATTGACTCACCAACATGAGTAGAAACACAAAAGGGTTCTAAAAGCAATTCAAGATAAATTTTGAACTTGCATGTTATATAATAAGTCACAAAAGATAAGGAGGCATCGGGGTCCAACAAAGCATACACATCAAAATAGAAGACTTTCAACATACCAGTAACAATATCTGGGGAACCCTCCTGGTCCTGACGATAGGACATAGCATAAAGGCGGTTTTGGCGCTGACCACCAGAACTAGAAGTTGTTCCCTGTTGGGCTGGTCGACCTCCTGGGGCTGCTGGAGCAGATTAGGCCCTACCACCTCCCTTCCCCTTATTCAAAGTGCTATCTCTAATCATGTTTCCAGCCTGTCCACATCCAAAGCATGCACCCGTGCCCAAACAACACTCTCCCCGGTGATTCTTCCCACACTTGCTGCAAGTAGGGTGGGAAGATCCCTTAGCAACACTCCCCTGAGACTGTGAATAAGAACCAGATCCTCTACCAGTCTGATCATGATGAGGCCTCGGATCCTGGGTAGGAGCACTAGCAGAAGAATGAACGGGTCCTGATGACTTCTTCTGAAATGAGGAGTGATGTTCACCACCGGATCTCTGATGGCCAAAACCTAAACCATCGAATCTAGCCCTCTTGTTCTCCCTAGCCATCTCCCTTAGCTTGTCTCCCTCGATTTGGTGAGCATGGGTTATGAGTCTGGAAATGTTCATATCACTCAACAGCATAGCAGACCTACACTCCTTCTTCACCATATCTGAAACCCCATAGATAAACTTACTCATCTGATCATGCGGGTCCGCTGCCATAGAGGGGGAATTCCTAGACAGCTGAGTGAAATTCAAATTGTACTTCTGAACAGTCATAGATCTCTGTCTCAAGTTCACAAACATCTCGGCCTTTGCTTGCCTCAACTCTTGAGGAAAGAACTGGTCGAGGAAAGCCCTCTCGAAACACTCCCAAGTCATAGTGACCACGTCTCTAGCTCTAGCTTCCTTCCATTGCGTGAATCAGATATGAGCTACATCCTCGAGTTGATAGGATACCAACTCGACACAATAAACACCAACCACTTGCATCACATCAAGGATTTTCTTCATTTTATCAATAAAATTTAGCGAATCCTCATTCACTTTCGAACCCCAGAACTCTGGTGGGTTCATACAGACAAAATCACGAACTCGGGCCATTATCCCACCTTGAGGGTGGACGGGGATAGGAGCTGGCTGATTGGTCTAAGCGACCAAGGTTTGGGCTAGCATATGGATGGCATTTCTTAACTCCTCATTCGTGATCTCGGAAGCCAGAACTGGAGGAACAACATTCTGAGCAGCTCGCTGAGGCATAGCACGTTGAGGCATAATCTGAAACGTACAAGGAAAGGATTAGAGGGATATTAAAGTATGCTTTATCGCATGATATGATCATGAAAAAAGTGAAGTTTTTCTAAGACATCTCATAGCTTCCCTCTCATAAGTGTGGCGCGCTTCAGACATATGAAAGAGACTCTACTCGATGCGACTTTCAGACATCCTAGGACTTTTGAACTTGAGGCTCTGATACCAAGTTTGTCACGCCTCGAGGATACCCCCTGAATGTAACACAGGATCCGAAACACAAGTGCCCCAGATTAACCCTTGGTCAATAGATAAGCGGAAGCATAATAGGAAGATCCAAAATCAAATATATAGATAATCAAGTCACATAGGGTACACATCAAAAAGGGAGACCCGAATACTGTCTATGTCTGAAAAGCCTCTAACTGTCAATAAGAGTTGCTGGGACAAGACCCCAGCTAACTCGATAGTCTGAAATGAAAACATAAAGATAGGCTCGCTAATTCTAGTCCTCGAAGAATGAGGACTCACCACTGATCAGCTGAAAGTCTGGCGTAGTCTAGCCACGATTCAGAGGGCAGGAGCCTGAATCTGCATCTTAAAAGGATGCAGCACAAAATATGCGTCAGTACTATAGGATGTACTGAATATGCGAGATATGCATGATCATGATAAAATCATACTTAAATATATTTAAGATAAGCTCGTTCATAAAAAGAGGTAGTATAAGAAATTATCAAGATATAGGACAAAAAACATGAAATAAAGTTAAGATTCAAAGTATAATATCATATAACTTCATAGCTTGAAAATAATCATGTGGGAGTTTCTCTTAACCGACATAAAATATGCTGAGCTACATGGAGTCCAGTGTAATGCACCCACACTGAAAAAAGATTGTCCTAACCGGCCAAGATTAGAATTATGTCTTACGGATCCTTTCATAAGCCACGGAGGGCAACCTACAGTGGCAACGTAGTTTTGGACTTGGGTTATCTAAAACCCTCATTGCTCAGTGCTAAATACTATTCCCAAAACATATAACGTGAAGCTCACATACATGTGACATATCTAGATGTCAAGCTTGTTCATAAACATGTTCATAACTTGGATCTTCATACTACTCACAAATTTTGGTTTTGAAAATGATCCATGAGCATTGATGGCACATCGGGTATCTTGTCTTGCATAATAATTCATAACTTGAAAACTTGCACAACTCTAGTTCAATTTTTATAACAACATATAATTTCATAGAATATTGGAACTAGGCATGCACTTGTTTGAAAATTCATAAGAATACATGTTATCAAATACCCAATTTACTTAAATCAATTTATGCATGTAGGATTTACCATAATTAGCCTTCAATTCATGGAATAGGAGTTCATATGTAAAAACCCACGCAAAACCATGTAATTTAATAGAATTTCATAATAAAATTATGAGAAAGCAATTTATAGCAAAACTCATAAGAATTAGGTAAGAACCCTAATTTGAAAGTTCATAAAATCAAAATAGAAAATTAGGGGTTGGGGGCACAAGGGTGAAAGAAATCCAATGTTGAATACCCACATACCTTGATTGAAGATAACCCACTTGAAATTGAAAAGAAAGGAGACTTGATCTTGGAGCTTGAGACTTGGAGCTTGAAGGAGTTCTTTTCCTTTTTGGGAGGTGAATGAGGTAATGAGAAGGGGTTTAGGCTAATAAGTTTAGAAATCATATTAAAAATGATCAAAACGACCTCACTTAGGAGTTAAAAGGGTGGGTAATTATGAAAATACCTCTGGAATTTAATTAAGAAAAGCTGTAAAAATTTCTCGGCTTCAGGTTCCACGGGTCATAGACCGGACCACGACTCGTGGTTTTCACTCGTGGTTCCTGAGCCAAATGTTAGATTGCAGAACAGGTTCTACAAGTCAATAGGATGACTCATAGAATGGACTACGGTCCGTAGACCTGAGTCGTAGTCCCTGGGGAAATTGTCAACCCTCAGATCAAGTTCCACGAGTCCACACTATGGTCCATAGAATGAACCACGGTCCGTAGGATCGACTCGTGGTTCTCAGACCAGAGGCTGAACTGCAGAAGATGAACCACTGATGCATTCCATGACTCATTGATCAAACCACGATCCGTGGTTTGGACCCGTGATCCCTGGAAACTTGAAATTTTCCATAGTTCTAAACTTAGAAAGCTGGTTCGATTTCCGAGGTGTTATAAGGAACCCACCAAGAAGTTGCATAGGATAATATAATGGAGTTGGTCAAAAACTACTCACGATTGGAGTTTTATGTCGCGGGATGGATATTCTTAAATGAATCAAAAGGGATAACACGACAAATCAGTTTGCCCAACCTTGATCCGAAAATCATCTGAACTACCAAAAAGAGATTTCCTACCACGACCAGATAGTTGAATTATTCCCCCTCAAACTAAATGGGGAGAATAAAAGAGAAGTAGGTGAGTGAGAGAAAATTGCTCGCCCGATAGAACGGCCAGTGCTCGAAGGCATGCAATAATTCTCCATGCTGCAGAACCAAGTTGACCAAGACACACCTTAAAGGTGCTACAAAACGAGGTGATTACTTCATATACAGGGTCTCTAAGACCCATAAAAAATGGATAGGTATAGACAAAGGTCCAATCAGGCCGAGAAAATGTAATACTCTCAGAAGGATGGTGTAAGGTCCTAACGCACACGCAAGTGTACGCGGTCGTACAAGTAATAAAGGATTGTAAGTCCAGATATCGTACCCACAGGGACTTGTCGATTAACTATTCACTAAATTTAACTAGTTCTAATTATTTATTCAAGCGTAAAAATCCAAAGGTGAATTTATTCTTAACTAATCTAGAAATAAAAAGAAGAAGTTAACTAATGAACAATTAACCAAACAAAGAATGAATTTTCACGTAACCAATGTGATGAAATCGATCTAGGACTATGAATTTGCTAACAATCATGTTGAATAAGCAATTTCATCAACTTGTTTATTTATCTAGTTGTTGATTTCGGGGTTGATTTTACAACTATGGTCTCTCGAGCCTCTTGTTGCCTATTCAAAATAGCATCACAACTACATCGTTGAGCGGGGATATGACATCTTATTCCGAACGCTTTTATATATCTTTTCGTGTAAACCAAACAAGGCGTTCTAGGTATATTTCTATCCTAGTCGCTAACCTACCTTTTACGTTACAAAAGAGGGGTCTTGCCCCCTATATTCTTCGTTCTATCTCAATGATTCTTCTCTCGAGTTCACAAAGAGATTATAGATTTATTTTAATGGTAGCTAAGCATTAAAATAGTAAGCACAAGAATATAAGAACCACTAATATGAAAAAATAACTAATTGAATCAATCGTCTACTTCAACAATCATATAATTAGCTACCACAATACTAGAACGAGAAGTTTAACTCCACATAGACATGGAGTAATTAAAACAAATCATCCAAAGAAAAAACGTAAAAATAAATAATAAAGGAGAAGAAAAGATGAAACTAATATTCTCCGGCCTCCACGGCGGCTCCTAGCTCTTCGTAGGTCAAAAGTTGTGTATAAATTATTTTTATGAGATATTTATAAGTGTAGAAAAAAGCCTCAAATAAAATAATTGAGTCCAAAACGAATTGAGAAACTAAAATAGTTTGGATGACACGGCAAACCAACGTGCGCCGCCTTCAATTTTCCCAGATACTGTCTCTTTTCTTCGATTAATGACACGTGTTGAAGGCAATTCAATTTGCAACTTTTCTGCATATGTATTAATATGAATATAATATTATATTTAATCCATTAAGCTGCTTGCTTGATTTTCTTATATGATTTTTCGTTTTTAATTCGTTTCTTCTCCAAATTTCTTCCTTTTCACACCACTTTAATCCTACAAATAAAAATACCCAACATAAGAATAATTTATAAAATCAATGCTAAAAAACGATAATACAAAAATTAAATATGAGGCAAATAATGATTAAATAAAAGTATTTTTGGCCTCACATCACCACCCCACACTTAGACTTTTGCTCATCCTCGAGCAAGCATTTAAGTTCATCTCACAAAATATTAAACTAGGAATACCACCACTTTGGTTGATACAAACTATTAGGCCATGTAACAAATCACAACATCAAGTACACTTCTCAATCATTATGCCACATATACAAATAAACAACAAACTTCTAACCTCCTAACGTCAAAGACGGACTCTAACTCATCAATTTAAATTTGTTCACCTACTCCATCAAAGAAAGCTAATAAAATCACCTATCTATCATGAAACAAGTGTCCTCACAAGAAATAGTCCACACACTCAATTTAAAGAATCGAATATAAATTAAGGACTTAGCATCAAAGATCAACTCTCACACTCACAAAAGAATTCACATGTATGCACAAAGAACCATAGGCTTGCCCGTTATGTACATCTCTACTAATTAAGCATGCTCGAATAGAATCAAATAGGACTTTAATGGGTTGTAATGTTGGCTAAGGGACGGGTAGGAAAACTATATAATAGTGACTTACACTTCCCTAAGCACTTTGCACTTTTTTAGACTTCATCACCCATTATTTTTAACACTTTATTTTTTCAGCCCTCTCTTCAATTTATTTTCACTAGTATTCTCATCTTAACAAGAATGTTTCACTCTTCTTCTTTTTTCACGCAATTATTTGTTCATCTCTTTTTCTTTAATGTCACATTCTTTCAAAGAGGGTATTTTCATCACTTTGTAGCTATCATTGTTCACCTTTTTCACTCAACCATCCCTTTTCTTCAGATTTAACAATTTTAACACAGTCAATGCTACAGTGCTCAAGAAAGCATGGTGCAAAAACTAGGGATTCAACAAAAGGATTAAGGCAAAAATACGGCTACCAAACGAAAGGCTACACGATCAAAGGGGTAACTATTGATATAATATCTGAAAAGGCTAAATTTTACAAGACAAATCAAAGAAAGCCTATTATCATCTTCTAAACAGAGCAACACTTTTTATTTCGCTTCAATAACATGCAGGGCAAGTTCTAGACTAAGATGTAAAACATGGAATATGCAAGAAATCTTCACCACACATGGCACAAAAAAAAATCAAGATGAATCAATTCTACTTTTAAGATGGACAGGGTCATAACAAATTATAAAATAAGAATAACATATATACAGAGTCACAACTATGAGTCTAGGTGTCAAAAGATTTGTTAATTTATTTTATACTCAAACACTCACAAGAACGTACTACTCCAAATTAAGCCTAAATTTCTAGTATCAAACAAGTCAAAAGGTCTTTTCTTTTCTCTCCCCAAAAAAAACTACTCCTAAAAAAAAATACTCTAAAAAAAAAATTGCCCGGTTCAAGGAGCCCCCCCTTGGAAAAGAACCGTGGCCATAAGAAAAATCAAGGGGTGGATAAGATATGCCGCTTAAAAACTAAAATAAAAAATAAATAATAAAAAAAATCTTTTTGTGTTTAATTTTTTCTTCTATGTATTTTATTTTATTTTTGTATTTTTTTCTTCAAATACAATAAAATCCTATGGAATACTCACCCTTAAACTCATAAATATTGGAAGAATTCCTACCCCACACTTAAAATCATGCTTTGTCCCCAAAACAATTTATAAAAAAAGAAAAAGAAGAAGTGTAAGAAATACTCCCTGAGGCCCATTAGGGCCTAGCTGACTGCATGTTTCTTCAATTTTGATCACGGGGTGAATGGCCCACACTTAAACTTAAACCATGCTCCTTAGCTTTCAAATTCGGGTAATCAGACTTCTCCAAACCTGGAAAAAAAAAGAAAAATAAATGTGACACTGTAAAAAAAATAAGAAGCTACACTACTAGTTGGGTTGCCTCCCAACAAGCGCCTGATTTAACGTCGCGGCACGACGCCATCACTACACCACTTTTCTTTCCACTTAGAACTTATGAATTGTTCTCCTAACTTTGCATCAAACTTTCTGCTCCGCTCAAGGGGCGATGGTATAAAGATGAAGGAACCAAGTAAATAATGTCGCATCTTGCACTTCTTGGCCCTTAAGTGAGGAATGTCATTTTGTCTTTTTGGTGTGGCAAATTTTAGAATATAAGGACCTTGTTCCTCATCTACACACTTCTCCACTAGCTCAGGTGACTCAATTTTCATGTCATCATCAAAACATAATGTATAAAAGTGATTAGAATGGGATCCAACAGTACCTAATCCCAAACTTGCATTGTTTATGACATGCTCACTTTCATACATCTCCTCAACATCAGCACTAATGAATAAAGCATAGTTGAATGGATGAAATTCTTCTTTCTGCTCCACTAATTGGCCAGTATCCACTATAATTGGTGATCGGCCATCAGACGCCTCAACCGTTTTCTTCAAGTGATCCTCCAAGTCATGAATATCTGACCCAAATTGGTCTATCTCTTGTATGAGCTCAACACTTCCTTATATCAGCTGTGTCGTCATGTATGTAAGATTATCACGGAAAAACTCATGAAATTTAACTTTTACTTCTTGTTCCCTTAGCCAAGATTGGCTCACTATGTCTGCTTCCTCACAGCTTTCTCCTAGTTGGGACTCACTTTCTTCTTTTACTAGGAGTTCATCTTGGGTATTGTCTAGGACCGTAACATGCTGATCAATACAAGTTTCAGCCATAGCCTGTATCTCTGTGAGTTGGGAACCTATCCTCTCCGTGTCTTCCCTCAATTTGATAGCGTCTTTCCACAATTCTTCCTGCTTATCCAGTATTTGCTTTAGCATATCAATGAGATGAGCCTCATGATTCACATCCTCCATTTCATTACCCCTGTCAATATCATAAACAACAAAAAAATCATAATAGGGGCTCGGAGAAGAGGAATAAAAGTTAGGACAACCATTTGAATGGTCATCCTGACCACCACATATATGACATACATTAAATTCAAAACATTAGGGGGGTGCGCACCACCCGCCCTTTTGAATATAATGGCAATTGATACCCATGTGGGGTCCTCCACAATACTGATAAGAATTACCAACATATGAATAGTACTGATCCTTCAACCAATCTTTATCCCTGGATGTCATGTTAAGAGGAGTATCAAAAAAAAACTATCTATAAAAGGAAATAAAATATATACAAAAACTTATGTAAATAAAAAGAAAAAGTCTAATATATATAAATAATTAATTTCTAAGTCCCCGACAATGGCGCGAAAAACTTGTTGCGTCCTAACGCACACGCAATTGTATGCGATCGTACAAGTAATATAGGATTGTAAGTCCAGATATCGTACTCACAGGGACTTGTCGATTAACTATTCACTAAATTAAACTAGTTCTAATTATTTATTCAAGCGTAAAAATTCAAAGGTGAATTTATTCTTAACTAATCTAGAAATAAAAAGAAGAAGTTAACTAATGAACAATTAACCAAACAAAGAGCGGATTTTCACGTAACCTATGTGATGAAATCGATCTAGGACTATGAATTTGCTAACAATCATGTTGAATAAGCAATTTCATCAACTTGTTTATTTATCTAGTTGTTGATTTCAGGGTTGATTTTACAACTATGGTCTCTCGAGCCTCTAGTTGCTTATTCAAAATAGCATCACAGCTACATCGTTGAGCGGGGATGTGACATCTTATTCCAAACGCTTTTATATATCTTTCCGTGTAAACCAAACAAGGCGTTCTAGGTATATTTCTATCCTAGTCGCTAACCTACCCTTTACGTTACAAAAGAGAGGTCTTGTCCCCTATATTCTTCGTTCTATCTCAATGATTCTTCTCTCGATCTCACAAAGAGATTATAGATTTATTTTAATGGTAGCTAAGCATTAAAATAGTAAGCACAAGAATATAAGAACAACTAATATGAAAAAACAACTAATTGAATCAATCGTCTACTTCAACAATCATATAATTAGCTACCACAATACTAGAATGAGAAGTTTAACTCCACATAGACATGGAGTAATTACAACAAATCATCCAAAGAAAAAACGTAAAAATAAATGATAAAGGAGAAGAAAAGATGAAACTAATATTCTCCGGCCTCCACGGCGGCTTCTAGCTCTTTGTAGGTCAAAAGTTATGTATAAATTATTTTTATGAGATATTTATAGGTGTAGAAAAAAGTCTCAAATAAAATAACTGAGACCAAAATGAATTGAGAAACCAAAATCGAACTGGTTTGGATGACACGGCAAACACGTTGTCTCTTTTATTTCAATTAATGACACGTGTTCAAGGCAATTCAATTTGCATCTTTTCTGCATATGAATATAATATTACATTTAATCCATTAAGCTGTCTGCTTGATTTCCTTATATGATTTCTCGTTTTTAATTCGTTTCTTCTGGAAATTTCTTCCTTTTCGCACCACTTTAATCCTACAAATAAAAATACCCAACATAAGAATAATTCATAAAATCAATGCTCAAAAATAATAATACAAAGACTAAATATGAGGTAAATAATGACTAAATATAGGTATTTTTGGCCTCACATCAGATGGGTCACTTCAACTTAGAATTCATCGGCAAGCCAGCTGCAGTCTCTTCGAACGGTGACCAGGTCGCTCTTTCTTACAAGGAAACCCAGCTCGCTCACCTATCTATCCTCCTCTTTAGTCTTCTCATTTCTCAAAGATTTAAAGTCTTTGTCAAAAGAATAAGAGCGGGAAAGGATTTTGTCAATACTAGGTTCAGAGGAACTCGACTCTTTATCCTTGTGTAACAATATTTTCTGTCATTATAGAAAATAAGGCATAAGTATCCGACTAGAAAAGTCTCTAAGATTTGAGTTTGAAAATCTCATGCTAGGGTGAGCTTAGATGAAAATATAATATGCTATGCCTTAGGAAATTTCATGATTCATATTAGTTGTACGATAGTGTGGTATCCATTTTTGAGTAGCAAACTGTCGTAAGGTCCTGTAAAAAGTTTTTGGACTGAATTTTGGTTCATAGAACTCCAGTTATGAGCATTGTCGTATTAGGATTAATCCGTGATGTCCCTAAAATAGAGTGCATTGTGAAATAAGGGATTTTGGGTGAGAACACAGTGCTCAATAAATTATCGCTTGTTGTGATGAGAGGACACCTCGTCGATATGGTCTATCTTGATAACCAATCCTTATTGCAAAGAAGAAAGCATCCGTCGTGATGAGTGATCGGGCCAGTATACCTGGGCGTCCTGCAGTTTTCTGAGTTATTTCTCTCATAACCGAACTTTGGTCTAGACCTCGAAAAATGGTTCCTTCAAGAAAACTAGGGCAATCTTTTACGTCGAGGTAAGCAATCTGTAAATCCTCTTAATTATTGATTATTAATCTTCCGTAGACCTTGGAGAAAAGGATTAATGATAGAATTCTTGCATTTAAGCCCTAGAAGCATGAACTTGGGGAAGAACCCTATCAGTAAGTGTAAAATTACCTAGAATCAATCTTAAGTTATATATTTTTATTCCTAACATGAAATTAGTTGTCTTTAACATGATTAAAATTAATGGGGAACCTTGGGTTCTATAAAAATGAGACTTTTGAGCATAAAAATGTCTAAAAAAAGGGTTAACTTGACTAGAAACCTTTTAGGTGTTGATTATTTGATTATTGTGGGACTAGTTAATGGATAATGACCCTTGAAAAATGTTACAGATCTCGGATAAGGATAGAATTAGTGGGTTAAATTCTCAAGGCCTGAAATGAAGAGTAAATAAATAATTACTCTTGTAAATTATTGTTTATACACCTTGACTGATACAAAGTGTTAAATAAGGACAAGGAAATTGCAAATTAACTTGCGGGTGATAATTCTTCACTTGAGGTAGATTATGGTTTAAATTGAAATTGAGACTTGTTTTAGTGCATTTATGTGGTTAAGTTATATGACTTGTGATTGATTTTTGGACATGCCTGAATAATGGATTGCACTCGTATTGTGTGCTTGAATGAATAAGCAATGTATATGTGAAACTGAATAAAAAATTAAAATAATTAAGTGTATGTGTAATTAGAACACTGTGATGTATCTCAAGGAATAAAATTAGAACCATGGGTTCATTATTGTTATGATGGCGC
The DNA here is from genome assembly GCA_003996215.1 of Jaltomata sinuosa. Lineage (NCBI taxonomy): Eukaryota > Viridiplantae > Streptophyta > Magnoliopsida > Solanales > Solanaceae > Jaltomata > Jaltomata sinuosa. The sequence continues at coordinate 99,033 of QJPP01000461.1, forward strand.
GGGTACCATGAGCCGGTGCAGTACATGAACACCTAGAGTTCCCTGCAGGTCATAGCTTTGAGCAAAAATAAGACCTCTAGCATGTGTACATACTCTTTTCATTCTGATCTATTCTCTGGATTGGGTATTGTGAGATAAAATATGAACAGAAGTAGGACTAATGATTTTAAGTGCATTGTAAAGGTTAAATGAACAAAGATTCCTGTGATATGACTGCTGAAAGTGTTACTCTTATATCGATGTGGTGATACTTCTGTGACTTGTGTGAACGTGATATAAATTTTGATGATTTTGACTTGAAATGAATACTTATTGACTGAAATATATGTTAAGTGTTGAAATACCTTTTACTTGTTATTTGATTTGACTGTATATTTGTTCTAAATTGAGTCAGCATATGATACCTACCAGTACATAGTGGTTTTGTATTGATACTATCATGTACTCTTCGTTTATGTTGAGTGCAGATCGTGTTTCAGAGGCTGAGACGCAAACTCGTCTAGCGGTTGACACAACGATCCAAGGGTGAGCACTACTTCTCAGGCCGCCATGGATCCTCCTCGAGTTATTGTCCTTCTTCTGGATGATGGAACTCTTTTACTATTTTTAGTTTATTTTTGGACATCTTAGATATGAATTTTGATTAGAGCTCTTGTACGGTAACTTTCAATTCTTGGAGAATGTAATAGGTAGTTGGATATTCTGCACTTATATTTATTTAGTTTCAACTATCTTTGTTTAGTTAAGCTAATTTTACATTATCTCTTTTGAAATTAATTAAGTATAAAAGTTAAGGTTTGGGTTAGATGATTCTTTCATCAAAGGGTTAGTGTAGGTGCCACTCACAACCATTTGAATTGTGACAAGGACTAACATTCTGATAGCAAAAGAATGTCCCAATATTAAAGAATAATAAAGGTCATTACGTCTATTCAATAGTAGAAAACTAATGTAACCATTTGTTGAGAAATTTCTATGAAGAGTTAAATTGACATGAAAAGGTTATTAAAGAATATTTCACATAAAGAGGCCAAGTAATTAAGGCTATTCAAATATAGTCAAACAAATTGAATGAAAGGATGTCAAATTGCCTACTAGCTCCATTTCATAAATGACAAATAGAACTTATTTTTGAGATATAAGAATTATTTTTTCAACAACCCTTAGTTAATCGTGATCAAGAATAATTTTATCGATATCAAAACGAGTAATGCAATTTCATAGATACAAAAAATTAATTAAATGTGCTTAACTATGCAGTAACATCATTTTAATCAATCTAACAAGTTAAACATTAAAATAAGTTCAATTTTGATCGAGAGCAAACTATTTGCTTTATAATTTTTGAATTTATGGACCAAAAATTATTGAAATAAAAATATTGAAGATGAATAGATAATCAATTTTGTCATAAATGATGAAATCTAGAAAGGAGATGTTTGAAAAATTTGGACCATTTAAAATTAAATAAATTGTCAAGTTAATTAATAAATAGATTGTGTTAATCTCATTATATCTATATATATTGAAGGCTTCATATTGTCAATTTAACATTCACTAGAATTAAAAAAAATTGACAGAAAAAATAGTGAGAATGGAAAATTGTAGAGATGATAGCCTTTGCTTTTATAAGATTATTTTTGATCCTCAAGTTGAAGAACTGGTAATGTTATATTCTCTATTACAGAATTACTATTAATTTTCTTTTGTTTTACATCTATTTTTTATATATAAATTTAGATTGTTAAAGAGAATGCTTTTATTTATTTATTTTAGATTCAGATGTACAATGTATTCTTTAGTGTTTGCTTGATCTTACTCATGATACACATATGTGAATATCTTTGTTAGTGAGTGATAACTTGACTCCTTTTAAATTGTTGAGGGTTAACTTTATTTAATATTAATTTAGATCTAGAGATCTTATTACGAATGAACACTTTCAGTTAGTTCTTTCTCTTTTTAGATTCTGACTATGTGCTCCTCTTGTGCTTATTTTATTTTTACTTATAATTGTACATGTGCAAATACTTGTGATAGGTGATAATCTGATTCGGCTTAAATCGTTAAGAATCAACTTTTTATGAATATTAATTTAAAATATATAAATCTTATTGAAGGTGAGCACTTTTATTTATATCTTTTAGATTTGTACAACGTATTTCTCACGTTTGCATTTTACTCATGGGTTACACATATGCATTATGCATATGTGTGTGTGCGCGCGCACACGCGTGCGCACTTGTGTTTTTTTTTAAGGGTGGAGTGAAATTTGAACAGACACTT
>QJPP01000462.1:0-61074 GCA_003996215.1 Jaltomata sinuosa
ACTGTCTGGCAGAAAACGGGTTGCGAACCGGGTCGCGAATCGGGTCGGGTTTAACCCGATTTAAGCTTCACGTTTTAAAATGCCATTTCAGTTCCGAAACAGTGATAAAATATAAGGGAGGATCCCGAGAGAATTCTTGAATATCGAAATCGTGCGTAGGCGAATTACGAGCCTAAACTTAAGAACCTTATTAGCATCGTGCGTATTTATTTTGATGCGATATAAGTGTATACGTATTTATTTTATAAGGTTTTTATACTCCGTAATATTTTAACGGAGATAGTAAATTTAGCTATGTTGAAATTTATTATTATAATATAGTAGGTTTTAATGGAAATGATTTTCTATTAATTATGGTATATTTAAAATATTATATTTATTTTACCACGAATTTACGCAATACCCGAGTATATACTTAACGAGTCGAGTTGGTTGCCACCTCCACTTCCACGTGGAAAGTGGAGGGCTAACACAACACTTACCAAGCTTGTAAGGTGGCAGCACGTTAAGGTTGCTTTGAATTGGGGTGCTGCCTAACTTTCCTTTACTTGCCATTACATAATTAATGTTGAAGAGATCACTGAAGGCAAGGGAGTAATTAGTTGCTGCCAACAATTGATAATATTTCCTTGAAATATAATTGTGGTAAAATTACCACAGTACATTACTTATCTACGTTAAGTTATTCCATCCCAAATCCGATTCCGATTCCGATTTAGTTTTGGATTTTCTCGGAGTGGTTCGAGCTTGGACATCGTTGTTCAAGCAGCTTGTCGTCGGACGACAGGTAGGTTACGGTTTAATTTCCCTAGACTCCGTATATATAAAATAAAATTGTATTAATGGGCATCCTTGGGTTGGTTTATTAGGTTGGTACCACAGACCTTGACCGCTTTATTCATGTCCGCCTATTTTTATTCCTTCGTTGTTTGTAGTATTTGCGGATATATTTTATTTACCCTTGTGGTCCTGCGAGGCCTTGTTGACTCTGGAACATAGAAGGTGGGATTTTTGGAATGTCCGCGAGTCCCGGGCATAGAATTATCCTTCTAGGCTGGTTATGCTTGCTGAGTAGCTGTGGGCCTGTGCAGGGTCGATAGGTTGATTGTGAGCTGCTGGGCAGCTATTGTGTGTGATCATACAATTTCCATGCATATAAAGAGGTTTTATCCATGTTTTACTATGGTTTTGGCTTCGGGCCTATTGGCACCATTTTCTAAACCTTGCATGGCCCGGGGGGGCCGTTTTTTATGGAAATAATTTTGAAATGGTTTGATTTAACTTGTGAGTTTAAAATCATCAGTTTTACGATTATCACTAGACTCGGCAGGGCCGGAGTGCTAGTTGAGTTTTCTTACTACTTGAGATGATTTTTAGCCTCGGTTGGACCGAGCACCTGAGATGACTTTTTACTGTTTAGACCCGGCGACGCCCGGGCACCCTTGGAGGGGTTTTTGAGATATTTTCCTACTATTTTTAGTCCTGGACAGGGTCTGGGCATGCATATTCGAGACTGGGTCTCTATCTTGATATCGAGACTGGGTCTCTATCTTGATACATGTTCTTATACTGAGTTTTAGTATGGGGTCTGGGACCTCCATGGACCTTGCTATCCGGGCCAGGGGCTACGAGCTGCGTGTGCCGGAGGAGGGGTATACGGTGGAGTAGAGGTATACGGGCAGAGGCCTTCCATGGAACCTACCTGCTGGGCCGGATCGGCGCCGGGAGGAGGTACATACAAGAGATACTATGGACTGAGTTTCATGCAGTCATATCATTCATGTTGGGTCCACCCTTGTTTGCTGTCTCTTTGCTGATTGTACGCTCCGGTAGTATGGGATCGGAGGGTTTGTTTTCACTTGTTTGTGTCCTCGGTTTATGGGCGGCGGGGGACTTAGTAGACTTTTGCTATTTTACCTACAGAGTTGTTCTCTATTAGGGATGAGTATGAGATTGGTTACTGCTAGACTGTTAGTTTCTGGATTTGAGATTGTTATGATTAGTTGGGTTGATTCATGTCTTGAGCATGCCTATTATTATTCTTTCTCTCTTCTTCTTACACTTGAGGTTACCGGTATACCGTCCATTCCGTAAACTTATTTTATACACTGTTGTTGCAAGGATTCCAGGTGCGTTGTTCTTACTTTCACCTGTGCCTTTGGTGTGTATATTCTGCTTACTAGCCTCATCTGTGGTTCTGTTGATTTCCCTCTGGGCTAGTTCCTGTGTACCTTTCGTTGATTTTTGTGCCTACTTGCTTCTATTCTGTCTATTACTGCGCTTTTATTTTATATGTGCCCAGTCGGCCTATGATACCTACTGGGTACCTTATGCTTCGCATTTGGTGCTCACCCCTACCCCCTGCATCTTTGGGTGCAGATCCTAGCGTGGGCCATCGCCGCTAGACCGTTGTGATTCGTGCTTGGAGATCTGTTGGAGACTACTTCAAACTGAGGGTGAGCTCTTGGCGACCGGAGCTTAGCTTTAGTTTATCTTTTGCTTATGTACTCTATTACCATTCAGAGACATCTGTATATATTCTTTGGTTTATTTGCACTCCCTGTATGTAGTTTGGCTCTGTACTATGATACCAGGTCTTGGGGTTTGGTTTAGTTTCCGCATATGTATATATTTATATACCTGTTATTTATTTTATTCGTCTTATTTTCTTATTTGTTAGATAGTAGCCCATTACCAACTGTTCTGGGCTACAGGGATTGGTTCACCTACCGGGGGTTGTAGGTGCCATCATGACCGAGAAATCGGGTCGTGACAAAAATATGAAAATAGTAAATAACAGGTAGGAAAGAAGCAGTCACTGAAGCAATAGAGAAAGCACATGGAAACTAGCACAGATAGAAGTCAACAGGAATTACAAACATGCTATGCTAGCCACATAAGATATATACAATACAGAACATAGGTGAAGGAAAGAAGAACGCACATGGAGTCCTTGCAACAACAATATACATAAAGCGAGAGTTTAGAAAGATAGCGATTTACCGGTAACCTCAAATAAAAAGGGAATGAAGGGAAGCAATTAAACATACTCAGGCTAGAAGGAATATACATAAAAAAATCATGCTAAAAAACCCAACTACAAGATAAGAACAGACAGAAATTGACCTCACAAGTACAACCCTAGGATGGAATAAACTACGCCATAAAGAACCAAAAGACACTAATCACCACCATGGTAAAGGATTGAATCTGCTAAGCCCAACAGCTTAGAAAGCCACATAATCAGTGCCTCAATAATATAGGACCCACTAATCATCACTGATTAAGACTCCACCAAATCAGAACCTCAACAAGCTAGAATCCACCAATAATCGAAGGCCATAACAAGATCTAGAATAAGACATAAGTAATACAATCTACCTACAGTACAAACGGGCACCCAAACACCTAAAGAATATAATCAAGTGAAAACAAACCCTCCAGCATCCCATACTACCGGAGCATACATTAAGCACATAACAAATATGGGTTCAATCCGAGTGAAATATGCATGATATGATATAATAGAGCCAGTGTGATAATAACCATGTATGCACCTCTCTAGGTGCACGTAGGACCAGTAGGAGGACCCATGGTGGGACATACCTGCTATGCCTCAACTATACCATATACCCCTCCTCTAGCATACATGACATGTAGCCCCTGGTTCTAGATCGGTTTAGCCCATGTAGGTCCTCGACCACATACAGTTTCGAACGTGAAATCTCAAAGTATAATAGCCTTGAGTGTATATGGGTTTAGATCAATAATCAAAATCTCGTAGTACATGCCTGGAGTAGATCCGGGTCTAAATTAGTATTAGTAATCTCAAAAATTCTATCAAAGGGTGCCTAGAGTGTATTTGGGTCCTAATCAGTCATCACAATATTAACAACCCTTATAAAGGGTGCTCGGAGTGTATCTGGGTCTAAATTCACAGTAAAAACATATCTAGCGCTACGGCACAACCAAGTCTAGTGTCAGTGAGAAAACTGATGATAAATTCATCATAATATCTTCTTTACTCCAAAAAGATCAATAAATCACTTCCAAATTCCTTTTTATAATTTGTTTACTGAAAACTGGACCTCAGGGCCATGCAAAGTTCAGAAAACTGGTGATAGTAGTACCAAAGCCAAAACAGTAGTAAAACATGTAGAAAATCCTTTTCATGAAGGATATGCTCGCAAATAATAGATTAGCCCAATGGTTCATAACAATCTTATCGGCCCTACACAGGCACAATCAGCTCTACGACATAAATATCTAGCCTAAAACAACATCTCGATGTCCAGGACTCGCAGACATTCCCAATATCCCACCGTCTATGGTCCAGAGGCAAATACAAAGGCCACGCAGTGCCACAAGAGTAACATCACAATACTATAATGAGTACTACAAACAACATAAGAAATAAATGGACCAATGAGATGGACAAGGTCCGGGGTACCAACCTAAAATAACCCATCCAAGGATACTAAATAATGCAATTATAGCCTATATACGAAAAGTCTAAGGTAGGGAAAAATAATGCAATTATAGCCTATATACGAAAAGTCTAAGGTAGGGAAAACCATAACCTACCTTTCGTCCAATGACTAGCTGCTGGAACAACATCGTCCAAGCTCGATCTTCTGCGAAAAATCCCTGAATCATGAGCAAACTATCAAATTAATATACTACTCGTAAAGATGAAGCCAACGGTACCCATAATGTTAAAAACATAGTTGGGTTAAAATTTGGATCTAAAGTGGGCCTGCGGGGCCCACAAGTCCATTTGGGTAAAAAACGGGCCCACGAGGCCCACAACCCAAAACTGAAAACAAAAAATCATACAATGATCCCAACATTCCCGTGAGTGCATGCTCCAAAATTGAGCAGATTTAGCCATGAAAAAAGCTTAAAACAGCCGCTCAACCAAAGAATTTAAAGATAGAATTTAAGAATAAAACCAGACTAAAAGGGAGAATTTACTTACTACAAGGAGAGTAATCAAGTCAACGGAGTGAATTACTCGAAGCCACGAGCATGCAATCCCAAATATAGCAACTACAACCAAGATTTTCCCCAAGCTATAGAAAGTCTTCAATAGAGTTTAACAATGGAGAAGAAGCTTATTTGGGGAAGAATAAAGCTTACCAAGATGAAGGAGGAATAGAAAATAGTTCCAAGAGATGAATTCTCATGCGAGGAACTGATATGGAATAAGTATTTGGTGAAAAAAATTGTTTTTAGAGTGACAGAGCAAAGGTGAAATTGCCTGAAAATTTGAGGAAAAGGGTATTTATGTTGAAGGTCGCAGACTAGCGCATTCGCGCTGGCCTAGCGCGATCGCGCTGAAGGGAGGGTCACGGGCTGCACAATCATGCTACCCGGGCACCATTGGCATTGAAGGAAATCACAATCTAGCACGATCATGCTGTTTGGGCACCGTTGGCACTTAACACTTCTGCTGCAGAAAAACCAGCAAAGTGAAAAACTTCCACAGAAGGTTTCGGGCATAATCGAAACCCAATACTCATAAACCAAACATGCTATTAGAGTGGAAATGACGTTTTGGACTCATTGCAATTGACAAAACTTTAATATGAGGTAGTTTCAGAGGAATTTTGACCCAAGTTGACACTAGATAAAGTTAACTGAACACCCAAAATGAGCCTAGCTCACTCGGTACCTAAGCCAAGCACCTACCTAACCCAAACTCAACATTTCAGAGCTAACACCACTGATAGAATTTCCATCCAAGGTCATCTTCTCTGAATGTTTACAAAGTCAACCATACAAGCCCAACTGGCCTAAAAACAAAGAACGAGAGAGAATTTTAAGCTGAAAAGCTCCCGGATCATGACTAAAGGTCTAACTAGACCAAAGTCCATGCTCTAGAGCTAACGAAACTGGTAGAAATCAATTCCAAACATGATTGCTAAGAATGTTGATTGAAGTCAATGATTTCCTAAGTTAAGTCTCTAAAAAGGGGAAATGACCATAATGACCAAACAAATGGTCCGAGCACTAAACTACCGATCCCAGTAAGTCATAAATGACTTAGGGCTGCCGCATGCAAGCCCGAACAGTACAAAGAAGGAAAAAATGCATGAATTACCAGAAGGGTCATTACATATATAGGCTCCCATTGGGACTATAGGTAGACTTATTATTATCCTATCGTGTTTCTAGTTCCTATTATGGTTATATTCGAGTTCTTATTAGATGAATCACATTGGGAGTTGTGTTGTATATACTTCTAGTTCACTTTATGATTATAATTGGATTATTGGCTGATTATTCCTACTTTGGGAGTATATTATTGGCATGATTTAGTTGTTATAATTGGGTGTCATGCATGAGTTAGTTTACTTTCTTTCCTTCCTTCCCTTTTTACTTGAGGTTACCGATATACTGCCTACTTCTTAAAACTCTCTTTATATATTGTATTGCAAGGACCCCAAGTGTGTTCTTCTTTCCTTCACCAGTGTTTTGTTATGTATATTTCTAGTAGCTAGCCTAGCATGATTGTTTTCTCCTTGTAGTCTTTCTGTGCTAGCTTTCATGTACCTATTCGTTGTTTCTCTAACTACTTCTTTCATTTCTGCTATTTATTACATTTATATTTTATATGCGCTCAGTCGGCTTATGATTCCTACTGGGTACCCATTTCTTTGCAATTAGTGCTCATACTACACTCTGCATCTTCCTAGTGCAGATCCTAGTATGGGTCATTGCCTCAGATTCATGAAGACTAATACGGGGTGATTTAGGACTATCTGAGGTCGAGGGTGAACTCTTCAGGACTGGGGCTTAGATTTTAGCTCATGTTTTATAGCTTGTACTTTTTTGTTATTCAGAGACAGATGTATATATTCTTTTTGATCTTTTTTACTTTGTATATCTAGTACTAGCTCTTATACTATGATATCAGGTCGTGGGTTTGGTTTAGCTTCCATTTTTATATATTTATGTTGCTTACTTTCTTTACCTTGCTCTTTTGCTTCCGCTATTTATATCGTTCTTCCACATGCTTAGTTAGATAGTATCTCATTACTAACCATTCTGAGCTATGAAAATTGGTTCGCCTACAAAGGGGTTATAGGTTCCATCATGGCCAAGAAATTATGTTGTGACAGCTACTTTGTATCACTATTGAAGAACAATATTTGAATTTCAATCAATACATAAGTATGTCATATTTGATTACTTTTGTTGTTCTTTCTTATAGCATGGGTAACTAAATCTCAATTCTAAGATTGTGAATCCACATAATGCATGAATCTTAAAAAAAAAGTATTAATATAGGAGTGAATAGGTTGTGGGTGATTTGTTTAAAATTGTATTATTGAAGATTAGCGATTGCAAATGTTAATCGAACACCTTTAAATCTTAGTTTGTATCCAGAAGGGCTTATTAAGGTTAAAAATTGTTATGAATAATAACTCAAGGGGCTAATCATTGTTTAATAGAACTTCGTAGGAATATGTTAGTTCTACTTGACCTATTTTGATCATTTGAATATTGCGCTTCATTTCATTTGGAAAGATAAGTGAAGGAAAGACCAATTCTAGATTGGAAGATAACAATTGGTAATTGTAACAACTGGGTCCCTCGTTATGGGTAATTTATTCGTGCCAAGTTTCGGGTTAGAAAACTTTCGGGTTTGGGAGTTGAAAATTCTAGGCTAGGATAGCCTTAGACGGATTTTTAGCGAGGTATGGTCTAGGAAAATCCGTGTGAGGATTAGGTAGAATATCTTTGGTCAACCTAGTGTTTCTATTAGCCAAGACCTTAAGGAGTCCGGGGGACTTTTCGGAAGTAAATTTGGGTAAGTAGAACTCCCGATATCAAGAATGACGTGAAGGGGTTGTTCTGGAACGTTAGGATTTAAGGTGTGTTGTAAAATGGGCAGTTTTGGGAGATTTTCCGAGTTTCTTTGGGAACTTTTGCGCTATAGTGTCCACTGCTATAGTGGAGAAATGTCTGCTATAGCGAAAGTCAACATCGGCCAACACCACCATAGTGGTCGGTTCTGCTGCGGCAGCGCCGCTATAGCAGTGTACGGACTGCTACTGAAGACTTAGTCGGGATTAATATAGAAACTTTTCCAAAAACATTTAGAATTTTTGAAGAATGTTTTAGGGAAGGGCATAGGCGAAGGGAGGTGATTTTCAGTGATTTTCCACCAAACTCCATAAAAAAGGTAATGTTTTCATTCCCCATATCCGTATTTTGATTCCCATGCCTTAGAAACTATAATCTCAGGCTTGGGGGAACATTTGTAATAACTTAGGTTGGTAGAATATGATGTAAAAGAGATCATTCTAGGTATAAAATTCTTGGGTTATGCTTATTATCACTTTTGCATGATTAAAACACTACTATTCGCTAAATGTAACCGAAAAAATAATAGTTGTAGGTGAATTGATGGTGGGAAAGACTTGGGAGGGGTGAAATGATCATAGGTTGTCCTGGGGATTAGGATTTTACATAATCTGGGTAATTTTAGGCCGTTGGACTGATTGTAGTAGATTGTGTACTTGTTTTTAGACCAAGAGCAAGCGAAAGCTTCCAAAAATGGGAAGGCTTTGGTCCAGTAAAGTTTCAGGCTATTTGAGGTAGGTGATGGTTCTTGTTTTACCAAATGCAATGTATATACATGAAACCTTAGCTTAGCAGTACATGATTGCATGCTTAGGGGATGAAGTTATGAATGTCCAAGTATTATGGGGTTTCAATTATGTGAAATGAACTTGACTATTGAATGTTGGTCTTGCAAGTGTGTTTTAGTCACTTAATCATTGACTATTGGCTTGTGTGACATTCAATTATCTTGGGTACCACGCCATGTACGGGATACTAATTGTTGGCTCGGGTACCATGCCTGGTACGGGTTTTAATTATGCATTATTGACTGTGTTTGGCAATTGTTCCATGAGTGGACCGGGTTGATCATTGAATCTGTGATTGATTATACTTGTCCTTGATAGGCCGGCTTGTTACACTTAGATGTGGGGTCATCCTGGGGTGGACCGCATTACATGTTAACACTTAGGTGTTGGTCTAGGGAACGTTAGATTGTCCGGGTGATGTGAAAAAGAATAAATGTCATGATTATTGTTCATTGTTAGATGGTTGTTGAACCTAGTACATGTGGTTGATAAGTTATAAGGTAGGCTAGGAGCCTGGAACTACATTATCAGTTGTTGAAACATGTTTGTGCTACTTTACTGAGTTTTGATTTATTGTATCTATATTGTTTATTGGAGCTAGCCGATGATCCTACCAGTACATGATGGTTGTGTACTGATTCTACACTTGTTTTATATTTATGAGTATATGACATCTTTCTGCGGCTCCTATGCAACCTCAGATATAGTCCCAGCAATTCCAAATTTGAAGGGTGAGCTGCTTATGTCGGGCTACCTTATTTTCTTCAAGTTTAGTTATAGTCCATCTATTTTCGGACTTAAACTCTTATTTATTTTTGGCGTTGCATCCCCATTTCTAGACATTTGGTAGATATTTTGGTACGATGACTTGAAGTTTCTAGGAGTAATTTCCTCAAGATATTATTAGTTTTGGTTTAGATGTGAATGATAGTTCTTTATTTTTAATGCAAACTAGTTTTGAGTTGTTAGTTCTGCTAAGTTTTGAGTTGCATATTGGTTCTCTCATCTGTGGGTTTTAGGTGGGTGCCACTCGTGGTGATTTGGGTCAAGAGAAAGATGGTATCAGAGCCCTAGGTTCTTTGATCTTGCCGTACAAAAATGAGCTTAGTAGAGTCTTGCAAAACGGTGCGGAGATGTCAGTACTTTACTTCGAGAGGCTATAGGACTTTAAGAAACTCTCTTCCTTCTTCCTTCGTGCTATAACTCAATTCTAATTGGTATCTAACTTCTTTCACTCTTTTGTCTTAAGATGGTGAATACCATATGTAATTGAGCGAGAGCGGAGGTTTCGGTAGCAGGACCCGCGGTCAGAGGATGTAGAATGAGCAGGGGAACGAACCGAGATAGGGCAACACCCGCTAGGGGTGGAGCTCCGGCAGTTGCAGGGCCTAGGGCAGCGAACCCTCCCCCATCCCAGGATCCTGTTGAGGAGGAAGTTGATGTTTTTCTTGAGGAGGGTGCAGAGCAGAAGGAAGCAGTATCGGCTAGAGGTGCAGGCCTTCTCCCTATATTGCCTGAGGCATTTCTTCAAGTGTGGACTTTTCTGAGTGGACTGGTAGGTGCTGGAACCACCCCCATGGGTATTGCATATCAAGTTTTAGGCGCCCAGTCAGCAGTTTCAGCGGATCTTAGGATCGATGCGGCGTCGGGTAAATGTGATTTTTTCTGTCCAATCTTAGGTCATGTTATGACTGGGAATGAACATGAGATGCTGACTAAGTTATTGAAACTGAAACCTCCTGCATTTCAAGGTACGGAGAAAAAGCATGCATATGAGTTTAGTTTTGACTGCTCTGAGAGTCTGCATAAGCTGGGCATTGTGCAGCAACATGGGGTAGAGTTCATCACCTTCCAGCTTTAGGGTGATGCCAAGTAGTGGTGGAGGTCTCATGTAGAGTGTCGGCCATAAGATTTTCCTCCACTGACCTGGGCATAATTCTATGCTCTCTTCTTAGAGAAGTATGTACCCCGCTCCCTGAGGGATCGTAAAAAGGATGAGTTTCTATCTCTTGAGCAAGTTAACATGTCAGTTTTAGCCTATGAGGCCAAATTTCATGCCTTGTCCTATTTTTCTACTCAGCTTCTGGGTATGGAAGAAGAGAGGATTTGCCTATTTGTGAAGGGCCTGAATATAGAGTAGCAGGTGTTGTCCCTGCATATAAACTCAGCGGGAAAGAGTTTCAATGAGGTAATGAATTATGTGAAGAAATTTTAGGGGGTCAGGCAAATTGGGCAGGCTAAGGTGTTAGCCAAGAAGTCCCGAAATAAAGGTAACTACAGTGGTTCATAATCCAGGGGTCACAACCATCAGGTGTGTTCTGCTCCTCCTATTTAGTCAGCCTTGTCATCTTATACAGGTGGTCGTTGGGCATCCAGTCAGCAGTTTTCAGCTCCTAGAGGCCAGGGGACTTCTTATACTTCAACTAGCAGGCCAACTCTTGATCGCGGATGCTTTCATTATGTTCATCCGGGTCACTTCTAGAGGGAGTTCCCTCACTGGCAGGTAGGTAATCAGACTCAGCAGCAACCTAAGGATGTGGTTCCGACAGGTGGAGGTGGCTATGGAAGGGGTCTTCATCAGGGTGGGCGAGGTAACTTTTAGGGAGGATGGAGAAATAGAGGAAATGGTGGCACAGGCATGGGAATGGCACAACCAGCCAAGAAAGTTGCTTTGATTGATATTCGGGCTTATTGTTATACATCCCAGGGAAGTCTGAGGTTAAGGCGTCAGATGCGGTGATCACAAGTACAATTCAAGTCTGTGATAGGATGGCCTATGTAATGTTTGACTCCGGTTCTACTTATTCATATGTTTCTGTGAAATTTTGTTTTGGGTCTGGATTTGGTTTGTGATGTCCTAAATTCCATTATTCATGTTTCTACCCCAGTTAGAGAGTCTGTAGTAGTAACCCAGGTATATCGTACTTGTCTTGTGGTGTTTGTGGGATTGAAGACTTGGGTAGATATTATTATTCTTGACATGTTAGATTTTGATGTTATTTTGGGTATGACCTGGTTGTCTCCATATCATGCGATGCTAAATTGTAATGCTAAGACTGTGACTCTAGAGAATCTGGATAAGGATAGGTTAGAGTGGGAAGGTGTATACAAGCCTAAGGCCGTTAAGATCATATCATTTGTTCGGGCTAGGAAGTTAGTGAAAATAGGTTGTTAGGCCTTCTTGGCTCATCTCCGGGATGATAGTGTGGAGTCCCCTTCTATTGAGTCAATTCTGGTAGTTTAAGAGTTTCAGAAGGTGTTTCCGGCTGATTTTCCTGGCATGCCTCTGCATAGAGACATTGAATTTTGTATAGACTTGGAGCCGGGCACTCGCCCAATTTTTATTCCTCCCTATCTTATGGCCCTGGCAGAGTTGAGGGAACTTAAGACTCAGCTACAGGAACTCTGAGATAAAGGTTTTATTTGTCCCAATGCTTCACCTTGGGGTGCTAAGATTTTATTTCTGAAAAAGAAATATGATAGTATGAGGATGTGTATAGACTACAGGTGACTGAACAAGGTCACCATCCAAAATAAGTATCCTTTACCTCACATAGATGACCTCTTTGACCAGTTGTAGGGTGTGTCTATATTTTCAAAAAATGACTTAAGGTCAGGGTACCATCAGGTAAAGATTAGGCTTGAGGACATCCTTAATACGGCATTTCGAACTCGGTATGGGAATTATGAGTTCCTGGTGATGTCATTTGGGTTGACCAACGCGCCGTCGACATTCATAAGCTTGATGAATGGGGTATTAAAATCATATCTAGATTTTTTCATCATTATGTTTTATAGATGACATTCTAATTTACTCCAAGAGTAGGGAGGAGCATGTTGAGCATCTTCGCATTGTTTTGGATATTTTGAGACATCAAAATTTATATGCCAAGTTTTAAAAGTATGAATTTTGGTTGACTTCAGTTGCCTTCTTAGGACATGTGGTGTCAGAAAAAGGGGTGATGGTGGAGTCCCAAAAGATTGAGGCAGTTAAAAGTTAGGTCCAGCCTACCTCTGTGACTGAGGTTAGGAGTTTTATGGGGCTTGCAGGCTACTATCACAGGTTCATCAAGGACTTTGTGTCCATTGCTACTCACTTGACAAGATTGACTGAGAAGGAGGTACCATTTTTGTGGTCCGACAAGTCTGAGGAGAGCTTCCAAAATCTCAAGATACTTCTTACCACAGTTCCCATTTATCACTGTCGATTGAAGGTAAGGATTTCATTGTGTATTGTGTTGCTTTATATTCGGGTTTGGGTGTTGTATTGATGCAGGATAGGAATGTGATAGCTTATGCTTCAAGGCAGTTCAAGCCCCATGAGAAGAACTACCCAACCCACGACTTGGAGTTGGTAGCGGTAGTCTTCGTGATAATGATTTGGATACACTACCTTTATGGTGTCAAGTGTGAGGTGGTCACGAACTATCGCATCCTGTAGCATGTGTTTGCACAAAAAATATTAAAACTAAGATAGAGGAGTTGGATGGAGTTGTTGAAGGATTATGATATGACCATCCAGTATCATCCGAGCAAGGATAATATGGTGGCAGACGTATTGAGCCGCTAGGTGGTTAGCACGGGAAGTTTGGATTATTTGGGGGTGTCCAAATAACCATTGGCTAAGGAGATTCAGGCTCTAAAATCTAAGTTCACGCAATTGGGCATCTCAGAACACGGTGGGTTGTTTGCCAGTATTGAGGTCAATCCTACGTTTATAGAGGAAATAAAAGCCAAGCATTTCCAGGATGCATAGTTGAACAAACTTCGGAATAAGATGGTGTCCCTCAGAGGGAGGATTTGTGTCCCTCAGGTTGATGACTTAGTTCAAAAGGTGTTGGTAGAGGCTCATAGTTCAAGGTTTTTTATTCATCAGGCGTAACCAAAATGTACCAGGATTTGAGGCAACTTTATTGGTGGCCTGGGATGAAGAGGGACATAGCTGATTATGTGTCTAAGTGTAAGAATTATCAGCAAGTTAAGTATGAGCACCAAAGGCCTGCGTGATTACTTCAGAGGATGACCATTCCCGAGTGAAAGTAGGAAAGGATAGCCATGGATTTCATGGTAGGTCATCCTAAGACTTTGGGAAGGTATGACTCTATCTTGGTCAATGTGGACAGGCTGACCAAGTCAGCTCATTTTATTCTGGTCAGGGTGGATTATAACTTGCAATAGTTGGCTAAGATCTATGTAAAGGAGATAGTGAGACAACATGAGGTGCCACTCTCCATCATTTCAGATAGGGGTACATAGTTTACTTCCATGTTCTGGGGAAAATTGCACAAAGAGTTGGTCACGCAACTCACCTTCAGCACGACACTTCAACCTCAGACAGACGGTCAGATGGAGAGGACAATTCAGGTATAGGAGGACATACTGAGAGCATATGTGATTGTCTTTGGGGGTCATTGGGACCAGTTTCTACCATTGTGTGAATTCTCATACAACAATAGCTACCACTCAAGTATCGACATGGAACCATTTGAGGCATGGTATGATAGGGGATGTCGATCACCCATAGGGTGGTTTGAGGTAGGCTATGTGAAACATATGGGTATGGACTTAGTGAGGGAAGATCAGGAAAAAGTGAGGGGAATTTAGACCAAGTTGCTAGCAGTCTAGAGCAGGCAGAAGGAGTACGCAGATCGCAAGGTAAGGGACATGGATTTTCAGGTTGGTCAACAAGTGTTATTGAAGGTGTCACCAATGAAGGGGGTTATGCGATTCAGCAAGAAAGACAAGATCAGCCCTCGGTATATCGATCCATTCAAGGTTCTCGAGATAATAGGGACAGTGGCTTACAAGTTAGCACTATCGCCCGATTTATCCGTAGTCCATCCAGCCTTCCATGTATCCATGCTGAAGCGGTACCTTGGAGATGGATAATATATTATCAAATGGGATTACATTTTGCTAGACAAGGATCTTCAATACGAAGAGGAGCCAATTGTGATTCTAGATCGGGATGTCCAAAAATTAAGGACAAAGGAGATCAGGTCAGTAAAGGTTCAATAAAAGTATCATCCAATTGAGGAAGCCACTTGGAAAACCGAGAATGACATGCGAGATACGTACCCTCACTTGTTTGAGGATTCAGGTACTGCACTTTCTCTCTTTTCAATCATTTTTTGGGGTTTGATCATCTGGGGATGAATGATGGGTAAATTGGTATCTATTGTAACAACCAGGTCCGACGTCATGGGTTATTTATTCATGCCAAGTTTTGGGTTAGAAATATTCTAGGTTTGGGAGTTGGAAATTCTAGTCTAGGCTAGCCTCAGATAGATTTGAGAGAGGTATAGTCTATTGAAATCTACGTTAGAATTGGGTAGAATATCTTAGGTTGAGCTAGTTTTTCCATTAGCCAAGACGTTAAATAATTCGGAGGGATTTTCGGAAGTGAATTCGAGTGAGTACAACTCTCGGTATCAAGGTTGACGTGAAGGGGTTATTCCAAAATGTCTGGATTTAAGGTGTGTTGTAAAATGGGAACTCTTCGAGGATTTTCTGAGTTTTTGTCTCGTGATAACTGCCATAGCAGCGGACATTGCGCTACAACGGCCACCGCTATAGCGAAGAAATTTATGCTATAGCGGATGTCAACGTTCGTCAGCACTGCCATAGCGGTCTATTCTCCTACGGCAGTGCTTCTATAGCGGTGTATGAATTGCTATAGTGGGCTTAGTCAGGATTAATGCAGAAACTTCTCCAAAAATGTTCAAAATTTCTAAAGAATGTTTTAGGGAAGGTCATAGGCAAAGGAAAGCGTTTTTTAGTGATTTCCCACAAAACTCCATCGAAAAGGTAAGGTTTTCATTTCCCATATCAATATTTCAATTCCCATACCTTAGAAACCATAATCTCGGGTTTGGGGGAACATTTTGAATAACCTAGGATTATAGAATCCAGTGGAAAAGGGAGAATTCTAGGTATAGAATTCTTGGGTTATGCTTATTATCGCTTTTGAATGATTAAAACACCATTATTCACTAACTATAATCGTAAAAATGATAGTTGTAGGTGAATTAATGGTGGGAAAACCCTGGGATGGGTGAAATGATCATTGGTTGGCCTGAAGATTAGGATTTTGCAAAATCCAGATAATTTTAGGCCATTGGACTGATTTGAGTAGATTATGTACTTGTTTTTCGACCAGGAGCAAGCGAAAGCTTCCGGAAATGGGACGGCTCTGGTCCAGTAAAGTTTTATGCTATTCGAGGTAGGTGACGATTCTTGTTTTACCAAACGCAATGAATATACATGTAACCTTAGCTTAGTATGTACGTGTTTGCATTCTTATGGGATGGAGTTATGAATGTCCAAGTATTATGGGGTGTCAATTATGTGAAATGAACTTGACTATTGCTTGTTGGTTTTACAAGTGTGTTTATATTCACTTAATCATTGATTGTTGGCTTGTGTGTCATTCAGTTGGCTCAGGTAGAATGCCTGGTACAGGATACTAATGGTTGGCTCGGGTACCATGCCTGGTATGGGTTTTAATTATGCATTGTTGATTGTGTTTGACAATGGTTCCATGAGTGGACTGGGTTGATTGTTGAATATGTGATTTATTATATAGGTCCTTGAGAGGTCGGGTTGTTACACTTAAATGTGGGGTGGTCTGGGGTGGACCGGGCATTGTACGTTAACACTTAGGTGTTGGTCTAGGAAACTTTAGATGGTCCGGGTGATGTGAAAAAAAGTAAGTATCATGATTATTATTCATTTTTAGATGGTTGTTGAAACTAGTACATGTGGTTGATAAGTTAGAAGCTAGGCTAGGAGCCTAGAATTACATTACCGGTTGTTGCTACATGTTTGTGATACTTTACTCAGTTTTGGTTTATTATATCTATATTATTTATTGGAGCTGGCCGATGATCCTACCAGTACACGGTGGTTGTGTACTGATTCTGCAGTTGTTTTGCACTTGTTTTCTTTTTATGAGTACAGGACATCTTTCGGTGGCTCCTACGCGACATTAGATGTAGACCCAGTGATTCCAGATTTCAAGGGTGAGCTTCTTCTGTCGGGCTACCTTGTTTTCTTCCAGTTTAGTTATAGTCCATTTGTGTCCGAACTTAAACTCTTATTTATTTTTGTTTTTGCATTCCCATTTCTAGATATTTGGTAGATGTTTTGGTATGATGACTTTCAGTTTCTAGGGGTAATTTCCGCAGAATATTATTAGTTTTGGTTTAGATGTGAATGATAGTTCTTTATTTTTAATGCAAATTAGTTTTTTCCTATTAGTTTTGCTATGTGTTGAGTTGCATATTAGTTCTCTCATCCAGGGGTTTTGGGTGGGTGCCCCTCGCGGCAGTTTGGGTTGTGATAGTAACTCATTGATCACTGTTCACTCGAACTCAACCTGTGATTGACTATATTGATACATGTAACCATTAGAGTGATTCTATTATGTGGTGAAGCAATCCTGGTTTCACAAACTTTCTTATTCTTGATTATTTATATTTCATTAGTTTTAGCTACAATACAACCAACTCTATTCTCATTAAGGGATAAGATTTGACATAAAGTGAAGTGAACCAAAGACTTTAAGTATTATATTTCTTACCCTATTCCCTGTGGGATTCGACCTCAGCCTAATCGTTGGGTTACTATATTTGACAATGATCGTTTACACTTTTTAAAGGTTGTAATTTGAATGTATCACACACTTTCTAGAAATTAAATTGAATATAGAAGCCACAAGCTACTCCCTTTCATCCTTCAAAAATGCGTTAAGTGACTTGACAATGTTTTTTGGTCATCACCAATGCCTAAACAATATGCACTGCTTTATTTTTCAAATTCAATTACAAGCTCATGGCATGCAGCTGCTTCAACGTATTTATTCTTGAATTTCTAAAATGCTCGCTGAACTCTTTATAATAATATGCCCTTTTTGCAGTATAGTATATATAGAGATAATCTTCACATTAAAAATATTTCTGGAAGTTTTCACAAAGATGCCCCATGCAGATTCCATGGTGATCATACTGATAAATCCTTGATATACTTTTCGATATGCTCTTATACTTATCAAATTTGCTACAAAACTTTAGTTCATCGACCACTATAGACTTTAGCTGCTCAAAGAAGATGGTTCAAGACACATCACACTTCTTGTCAATCATACACAATGCAATTGGATAGATATTGTTCTCAATATCCTATGTTGTAGTAGACAACAAGACACCATCTTACTTACCAACGGTAATAACCTTCTCATGTGGAAATATCCCCGACTGCAAGCTCCATAAGTTATAAAGTAGTATAGGATCGAAGTTGCCATCATTCTCATCAACGAAAATGGTATTCGTGGAACCAAGATTTAGTTTGTTAGCCCTGTAAAAAAAATTGATATGCAAGCATACCTATGATCCGATGTCCCCCTAACCATATTTTAGCCAATACACTTCCTTTCCAACATTTCCAATAGCTTTGGTTGAAATGCAGCTCCCTAAAAATAGTCCTCTCAATTTTCATTGTTCTTGCCCTTTATTGTTAATAAAATGATTCATACAGATTTAGGCAATGACAAATGATGTGGCATTCTTATTACTGTTGATGACATGTTCAACACTACAAGTGTGATCATCAACGTATTTGTAGATGTGATACCTAGTCAAGATTTAAAAATTATTGGCCTGCAACATCCAGCCACATTTAGGAGATATACATATAACCTTATAATATCTTGCATAACTCTTCATCGTATTAAAATAGAGAGTATTCTTCACCGAAGCTTTCTTCAATAACAACTTCAACTATTGCGTGTTATTGAATGTTTGTTCGAGATAGATATCAGTTCTATCAGAGAAAGTGTGTGTCATGATCCAAATAATCATGAGTGGTACACATACTAACCCCCCTGTAGGCAAACCATGTGTTACCATCCTACCCGAGTCCTAACTAATTTATTTAGTGTCACGACCCGAGTCTACACCCTGGACGTAACTCGCACCCGATGCCATCTCTGGCTCGAACTTACCACTTAGCATACATCATGATCATTTAACTACTATATTGTGGAAGACATGAGTAAGATATGATACACCTTTTAAAAAGAAAACTTAAAACTCATAAACAAAATTATACGAAGGCCACAATTCAAATAACACAACTCTAAGATTTGTAGACTATGAAGCCTCTAACTCTGAATAATGTTTTCTACT
Organism: Jaltomata sinuosa; assembly: GCA_003996215.1. Taxonomy (NCBI): domain Eukaryota; kingdom Viridiplantae; phylum Streptophyta; class Magnoliopsida; order Solanales; family Solanaceae; genus Jaltomata; species Jaltomata sinuosa. The sequence continues at coordinate 18,845 of QJPP01000462.1, forward strand.
TGGATAAGGCCCCTGCCATACCTTAAATTTAAAAAGAACCATTCAATAAAAATAAACCTCCAAAAATAAGGGAGGCTCACCAAAGCTGAACTCTAACAATCTTAAGGACATGCTGGACCACGAATCTGAGTACCTGGTTTTGCATCATACAAAGATGCAGTGCCAAATGGTATCAGTACATGTAATGTACGATATGTAAACGGGTAGGAATAAAGCAACATAACATATATCAAAATAAATACATAACAGAAGATTAAGCTAGACAGAAAAGTAACTCAACTGGAAACCTGCCTAAGGAAATTAAATAGATTACATTCAAATACTCTTCTTTCATTATGGAATTTAGCAACTTAACTGCCACATCATTTCATATCTATTTTTGTCTTTATGATCTACCTTGCCCCAAATAAATTAGGGGCTTTCCTTTGAGCACCCTAGCCCGAATTAACTGAGGGGCTCTAGTCGAGTACCTTTGCCCTAAAAGATATGGGGGACTCTATTTGTTGAGCAGCCTGTCTCCTATGTCAATGGGGGACTACTATTCTTGAGTACTCTGGCCCCTATATAAATTGACATGGAGGGCTTTTTATTTGTTAGTGGTAGGTTAGCCATTGTAAGCTCGTTATCTTAAGTTAGTCATTTTTGGCTCATAGTCATAGCTCATCTTGTTCATTAACCATTCATATAGGATTCGTTACATAGCTGTCTTATTCCCTCTTATTGGAGAGGTTTTAATTGGAGTTACTATCATTGTTCATCATTTTATGATTTCACGAGTTCATAGACTCTTCTTAATTTTTGTAGAGAGTAAGCTTTTGGAGAACATTAATTATCGTCTTACTTCAGTATTATGATTAGGGAGTTCATATCATCATATCTAGTACATACGCATGAACATACACTTATCATGTTAAAAACACACTTAGAAGAATTTGCCTAAATACCATAGACATAACATTATCATGAATTTTGGACTACCACTTTGAGAGTTCATAATATTTATGGCAATAGAAGGTTTATAGATTTGATAGGATTCGTGAGACACTTAGAGTAATGAGGTTAGACTACAAAAGGTTTATAAGGATCATAGGTTATACATAATTTATGAGATTTCATATCACTTTCGTAGGGTTCACCAATTAATAATCGCAATTAGAGGAATATTTGTAAAACACAAGGTTCATAATCAAGGAATCATAGAAACTAGATTATATAGTCTAGCATGAAACCCTAGCTTTACATTTGAGAGTCTAAATATAACCTTTGACATGATTGTGGGGAAGAAAAAGGTTCCCACATGAAGGATTAGCCTTACATACCTGAAATGCTCCAAACATTAAGGAAGAACCCTAGCTTGAGGAAGAATTCCAACAATTTAGTTCTTGAAACCTTGATTGAACTTTTATTGAAAACCTTAAGATTTTGGTGTAGAATCTTGTTAGGAATTCATAACTAATTATTATAAAGTATTAGGAATGCCTTAAAATACATTAAAGGAACATACCTTGGTGTTGGAGGATGAGAAGAGGAGAGAAAACTAACTTAGGGTTTGAAAGAAACAGAGAAGAATGAAAACTTTTGTAAAATAAATGACCTTAGGTGGTTATATAATGTTTTTCAGTGCACTAGCACGCAGCAAGGTAGTACCACTCCTTTCAATGTGCTGGCGCACAACTGATGCTCGGGTGCGCAGCCTAGCGCATAGACTAAGTAGTGCCTGGTAAAATGAGCATAATTGTTTGCCCGAAACTCAAATTAATGAGCGGTCGGTGGTGTTGGAAAGAAGACTCAAAGCCTTTTAATTTGGTAGGTAATAGGACATGTAAATATTCCCATTCTAGTACTAATACTTGTTTGAAGTCGGACTTCTTTTGAACTTATATGGGAACATAATCCTTAAGGGGGCTTCCAACTTAATTTTATACTAGAGGTTCCTTAAGAGCTTAATTTATAACCAAAGTTCTTCCTACACTTAAGAATTAATCTTAAAACCTAGATACATAGAAATTTCCTCAGGATCGAGTATAGCTATATACTTAGAACAGTTCAAAATCGTAGCCCAAAAATTTGAGGTATTACAATATCTCCCCCTTGGGATCATTCGTCCTCAAATGATGGTCATGAGCATAGGATGGAAATACATAAGATGAACTAAACATGATTCCTCCTATCTATATTGAGCTACTATTCATCAAAATGAAGTGTGTCTAAGAAAATATCTTCATAAAACTAGGAACGAAAGCATAGACACGAGTTGAGAACGCAAGAGACTATCATGAGCATGACATGAACATGGATTCATGAAACTGAAGGGTGAACATATGTGAAGGAATACTTAATCATATGGACTTGGGCATAAGTCTCATACAATCAGAAACTATTTGTCACGAAACATGAGTACAGAGGACATGAAGTAGGAGTGTGTCACTCTCACCTAAGGCGATACTATTGATAGTCTTAGAGCTTAGCAATACTTCTCAACCACATTCCCTCTTTTGAATACTACACTTCACCCTTTACCACCTATAGTCCTCACACTAACACAGACATCTATTAAGGTTTGAGGCTTGTTGCATGATCTTATACGAAGCCTAACTCAAAACACCAGCGTTATATTTAAAGTGAATAGCTAGCAGGAGAAATTCGAGGGTGCATATTCTATATCCCCCTTAAGAATATTACTCATTGGACATTAATTAGCTCCTAAGATAATTCTATGACTAAACAATGTCTCATTTACATGTGCGTTCATTCACCTGACATTTAAGCGTACCACTATATACACTTCAACTATCTAATGGCCTTCCCAATATCCCTCATCCATCTTTTTCACATAACAAACTCTCATCTCACTGACTCTCCATATTCATATACTTAGACAAAGTACACACAAAAAAAGTGATGCCAAATTCAATCAACGCATAGGAATTATGTAAAGACTTAACATACAGATGACAACATCTAGAAGGGCTTCAAATTCCTAATGGTTTCCCATAGCATACAAGCGTTTTTGGCCCCAGCTTGCCCCTAAAGTAGTCCCTCGCTAAGCTGAAGGAAAACTCCTTTGAATATGGGCAGGCTAACCAGACCTATAACATACCCTTGTGCCATAGCGACACTTCCTTGTATGGGTTTTCCCAAAAAATTTGCAAGCGGCAGGGGGCATGGATCCTAATGCATCACTACCCTGAGTCTGGTTGCTTGGTGCTCTAAAATTCTGGTAATTTTGAGGCCTTGGTGTAGGTGCACTACCAAAAGATGGAGCAGGATCGTATGACCCCTTATTGAAGAATGATCGATTTCCATTATCAGTCCTCTGGTGACTAGTCTCATGTCCAGCTCACTTGGCCCTCTTACTCTGGTGTTCTTTTCTATCTTTATAATTATCCTCCTCAACTTGTTGAGTATAAACCATAAGTATGGAGATATCCATGTCATTGTTCAACAATGATTCCTTGCATTCTTTCTTTATATGCTTACCAACTCCAGACAGAAACTTCCTCATCCTTGCTCTCATAGATGACACCATCTAAAATAATCCCAAACTGCAGGTGATGCATCCTCACCACGGGCTTACTCCCACTGTTCATACCAGATGCTAGCAACATCCTTCAATTGGTAGGACGCAAGTTCAACTCCCTCAGTCTCAGTAGCATGCATTACCCTAAGAATCTTTTGGATTACATCAATGAAATTCTGAGGGTCCTCCTTAATCTTGGACCCTGAGGAGACTGGGGGATTCATTCTAATAAACTCACGAATGCTAAAAGTGCCCGAAGAGTTATGTGGCCTAGAACTAGAAGGGATTGCTTCTTGACTCCTATACTGAGCTGCCACGAGCTGTGTGAGCATCTGGATAGCTCCCCTAAATTCTACATCAAAAGTAGCAGTGCGTGAAGGCTAAGGAGAAAGGTGTCACATGAGCTCTAACTGAGCCTGGTGGAACAGGTGAAGCTCCAACACTTGCGTTCTGACTAGAAGTACTACCTTCATTCCTAGCCTCCATCCCGGAAGGTGGAGGAACTTCACTAGAATTGTCCCTAGTGTGACCCTCAGCATGGATAGTGGTTCTCTGACTGACTGTCCATTTTGGAGACATGATCTGAACTACACACAAGCACAAATTAGAATAATTTTCATGGATCTTAATTTCATCGCGTCAACTAGAGTATGAAAGGATGAGAAACTTTTCTTAAATTTCTTGTAGCCTTATGATTATAAGTGTGGTGCACCACACGCCCATAACTAAGACTCTACTAGACATGTCTTCATAGATACCCTATTACACTTGAACCTAGTTCTTTGATACCATGTTTGTCATGATGTAACCAGCACATGAAGTCATCTCTAGCTCGAGCGTACCACTTAGCATACATTATGAGCATTTAACTACTATATTGTAGAATACATGAGTAAGATATGATACACCTTTTTAAAAGAAAACTTAAAACTCATAAATGAAATGACACGAAGGCCACAATTCAAATAACACAACTCTAAGATATGTAGTTTATGAAGCCTCTTAACTCTGAATAATGTTATCCACTGAGACAAGGCCCTCGGCATACCATCAAAGTAAAAAGAACCATTCAATCAAAATAAACCTCCAGAAATAAGGGAGGCTCACCAAAGCTGAACTCTGATAAACATAAGGACGTGCTAAATCACGAACTTGAGTAATTGAGTGTACATCATACAAAGATACAACACTAAATAGCGTCAGTACATGGAATGTACAGTATGTAAATGGGTAGAAATGATGCAACATAACATATATCTCAAGTAATACATAAAAAAAGAGTAAGATAGACAAAAAAGTAACTCAACTGGAAACCTGCCTAAGGACATTAAATATATTACATTCATATTCTCTTCTTTCATTATGGAATTGAGCAACTTAACCGCCACATCATTTCATATCTATTTTTGTCTTTATGAGCTCCCTTGCCCCAAATTAATTGGGTTCTTTTATTTGAGCAGCCTATCCCGACCCTGGCATCTATATAAATTGACATGGAGAGCTCTTTATTCATTACTGGTAGGTTAGCCACTGTAGGCTCGTTATCTTAAGTTAGCTGAGTTTGGGATCATAGTAATAGCTCATCTTCTTCGTTAACCATTCATAGAGGATTCGTTACATAGTTGTCTTATTCCCTCTTATTGGAGAGGGTTTCATTGGAGTTACTATCATCATTCATCATTTTATGATTTCACGAGTTCATAGACTCTTCTTATTTTTTGTAGAGAATAAGCTTTTAGAAAACGTTCATTATCATTTTACTTAAGTATTATGATTAGGGACTTCATATCATCATATCTAGTACATTCACATGAACATACACTTATCATGTTGAAAACACACTTAGAAGAATTTTTTCTAAAGACCATAGACATAACATTATCATGAATTTTGGACTACCACTTTGAGAGTTCATAATTTTTATGGCAATTGAAGGTTTATAGATTTCATAGGCTTCATGAGACACTTAAAGTTATGAGGTTAGACTACACAAGGTTCATGAGGATCATAGGTTATACACAATTTATGAGATTTCATATCACTTTCGTAGGGTTCACCAATTCATAATCGCAACTAGAGGAACATTCGTAAAACACAAGGTTCATAATCAAGGAATCATAGAAACTAGATTATATAGTCTAGCATGAAACCTTAGCTTTACATTTGAGAGTCTAACTATTACTTTAGACGTGATTGTGGGGAAGAACAAAGTTTCCCCATGAAGGATTAGCCTTACATACTTGAAACGCTCCAAGCTTTAAGGAAGAACCCTAGCTTGAGGAAGAATTCCAGGAATTTAGTTCTTGAAACCTTGATGGAACTTTTCTTGAAAACCTTAAGATTTTTTTGTAGAATCTTGTTAGGAATTCATTAATAATTATTAGAAAGTATTAAGAATGCCTTTAAATACATTAGAGGAACATACCTTGGTGTTTGAGGATGAGAAGCGCAGAGAAAACCAACTTAGGGTTTGAAAGAAAGAGAGAAGAATGAAAACTTTCATAAAAAATGACTTTGGGTGCTTATATAACATTTTCCGGTGCATTGGCGCGTAACTTGGGCGTGTAGCAAGGAAATAGCACTGCTTTTAGTGTGCTGGCGTGCAGCTGATGCTCGAGCATGTAGCCAAGCATGCTAACTAATTAGTGCCGAGTAAAATGAGCATAATTGTTTACTCGAAACTTGGATTAACGAGCGGTTGGTGGCGTTGGAAAGAAGACTCAAAGCCCTTTAATTTGGTAGGTCATACGCCATGTAAATATTCACATTCTAGGACTAATTATTGTTTGAAGTCAGATCTTTTTTGAACTTATACAGAAACTTAATCGTTAAGGGGGCTTCCAACTTAATTTTGTACTAGAGGTTCCTTAAGACCTTAATTTATAACTAAAGCTCTTCCTACACTTAAGAATTTATCTTAAAACCTAGATACATAGAAATTTCTTCAGGATCGAGTCTAACTAAGTACTTAGAATAATTCAAAATCCGAGCCCAAAAATTTGAGGTGTTAAATAACTAGGTAGAAATCTATCTATTACATCCCTAAGATCTAAAAGTCATCTTATAAAAGACTCTAGTTAATCATGTCAATGAATATTCAATAATAACTTATAAATGAAATAGTGTCTGAAAGATAGACATCTAGAAGTACGAAGATACATGTCAGCCTGGAAAGGAGTGGATCATCCTCGAATCAATCAACCGGTAGTGCATAAGTGATTGCCATTGTCTTACGACTTAAATCATAGGCTACCACATTTGCTTTCCCTGGATGATACAAGATATTAATGTCATAATCTTTCAATAGCTCAAACCATCTTTGCTGCCTCAAATAAAGGTCTTTTTTCTTAAACATATGTTGCAACCTCTTGTGATCAATATATATGTCAACATGAATCCCATACAAGTAGTGGAACCATATCTTCAAAGCAAATATAACCATTGCAAGCTCTGCATTATGGGTTGGATAATTTTCTTCATGTGTTCGCAATTGTCTTAAGTCATAGATATTAATTTACCATGCTTCATCACTCAATATTCTAAGCCCACTAATGAAGCATCACAATAAACAACATACCCTTTTGTACTTTCCATAAGTACCAATACTGGTCTAGAAGTCAACTTATTCTTTAGCTCTTGGAAGCTTCTTTCACATATATTGCTCCATTGGAACTTGGATGCTTTGTGTGTTAGCTCTGTTAAGGGTTCCTAAATGAAGGAAAATCCTTCAAACAACCTTCTATAGTAACCTATGAACCCAAGGAAACTATGAACCTCCGTAGGTGTTGTAGGCCTTGGCCAGTTATTCACGTCTTCTATATTTTGAGCATCAACCCTTATTTCATCATCGGACACAATGTGACCTAAAAATGCCACAAATTTAATCAAAACTCATATATAGAGAACTTTGCATATAAATTACAATCACAAAGAAAGTTATTAGCATGGTCCTCTTGCAATCTTGAATACACCAAAATATCATCTATAAATACCATCACGAACACATCCAAGAATGGGTTGAAAAATCCATAAAAGTTGTTGGTGCATTTGTTAGCTCAAATGACATAAACTAAAACTCAAAATAACCATACAGTGTTAGAAAAGTTATCTTGGGTATGTCTTTCTCTTTGAACATCACTTGGTGATAATCCGACTTCAAGTCAATTATTGAGAAACACTTAGCACCCTGTAATTGATAAAACAAATCATCAATTCTTGGGTGGGAATATTTGTTCTTAATTGTGGAATTATTCAACTTTCGGTAGTCAATATACATTTTCAATGAGAATATTTCATATGTATAAAGAACATGGATATGCCCCAAGGGGACATACTAGGCCTTATGAATCCCTTTTCTAACAAGTCTTTTAATTGCTCCTTCAATTCCTGTAATTTTTGCTTGGGCCATTCTAGATGGAGGGATGGAGATAGGTTGAGTACCTAGAATCACATCAATACCAAGTGCTATTTCTCATTCTAGATGCAAACCTAAAAGCTCTTTGGGAAATACATCAGAAAATTCATTTACCACGGGAACAAATTACAGAGCTAGTGGCTCGGCATCTATATCTCTCACTCTCACTAAATGACATATATACCCTTTAGACATGATCTTATTTTCCTTAAGATAAGAAATAAACTTACCTCTTACTTCCCCAATATTACCTCTCCATTCAAGGACTGCCTCTTTTGGAAAATAGAAATACACCATCTTAGCTCGGCAACCTACCGTTGCATAACAAGAGGCTATCCAATCCATACTTATTATAACATCAAAATCCATTATTTCTAACTCAACAAGGTCATACAATGTATTATAATCACAAATTATTAAAATGTAATTATGATAGACTCTTCTAGATATAATAGACTCGACAACTGGCGTAGACACCTCAAATGGTTTAACCTATAATTTTGGTGTTCTTTCAAACTTTCCAGCAATCAATGGAGTGACATATTATAGTGTAAAATCGGGATCATTTAATTCATATTTATTATGTGAAAATATGGACAATGTACCTATAATTATATCAGGTGAAATCTCCAAATTATGTTTATCCGCTAAAGCATATATAAGATTTTGAACTCCGCTGGACCTAAGTGCTCCTCTAACACCTCTACCACGACCTATATGCACCTATGGCCCCCTGCCTAAAAAAGGCACACATGATTATTATGGGGCAATTGATCCAATAGGTTGTGTCATACCACCCATGCTCCTTTGAAGAATGTTTCTCATCATATGTCCCGGTATACCACACCAAAAGTAAGCATTTTTCCCAAATCGACTTGTACCTAGTTAATTTCTTCCACATTGCTTGCAAGGCTGTCGATGAGGTCTTGCTTGACTCATACTTCCCTACTCTTGGTACCCTTCTAATTGTGAGCCTTGGCTCTCACTTCTTTGCCCAAATGAATACCCCTAGACCCTTGAAATTGGGGTAGAGCACTAGTTGTAGAGTGTTGCATCTTAATGCACATGCAAGTGCACACTGTTATACAAGTAATATAGGATTATAAGTACAGATATTGTACCCACAGGGACTTGTTGATTAACTATTCACTAAATTAAACTAATGCTAATTATTTTCAAGCAGTAGATTCCAAAGAAATATTTATTAACTAAAGAAATTAAAATGAAATAACTAATGAATAATTAACCAAATAAAGTGAAGGTTCTTACATAATCAATGTGATGAAATCAATCTAGGATTATAGATTCACTAACAATAATGTTAAGTAGGCCTTTTCATTAAATTGTTTGTTTATTTAGTTATTGATTTATTGTATTGATGACATGATTATGGTCTTCTGAGCCTTCAGTCATTTATCTAAAATAGCCCCACAACTACGTCATTGAGAGAGGATGTGATATCCTATTCTGAATGCATTTATATGTCTTCCCTATTTGGTAACCAAGTAAGGCGATCAAGGTATATTTCTATTCTAGCCGTAAATTAAGTCTTTGTTTTACCATTAACAAGATCATACTCTCTATATTATTCATTCTGTCCAATGATTCTTCTTCTATGTTCACAATTAGGATATAGATTTATTTTAATAGTTGTGAAGCATTAAAATAGTAAGCACAAGAATATAAGAATGACTAATATGATAAACAAATACTAGTATCAATCATCTACTAAACAGTCATGCAGTTATCTACCATAATCTTAGAACGATAATTTTAATTTCACATAGATATAGAGAAATTATAACAAAGTATCAAAAAAACATAAAAATAAATAATAAAGGACAAGAAAAGAATTTAAAAAAAAAATCGACCTCCATGACAGCTCCTAGCTCTTCTTAGGTTCAAAGTTATGTAAAAATCATTCTTATAGAATATTTATAAGTGTATAAAAAAGCCACAAATGATGTAACTAAGTGAAAAATAAACTGGGAAAACCAAATCTGGAAATTCCGCCTATACGCTGGACTGGCCAACGTGGAGGATATGTTGTTCGCTGCCACTGTGAACGTGACAATGTGTAGTTGCCTTCAATATGAACTCTTCTCTTCAATTTATGATTTGTGTGCTACTGGGCAGTGATTTCAATTGAATTTAATTCAATTTGAAACTTGATGCATAATTATTATATTGTATTAACTTCCTTCCATTAAGCTGCCTGCATGATTTTGATATATGATTTCTCATTTTTGATTCATTTTTTCTCTAAATTTCTTTGTCATCCCATCATTTTAATCCTACACATAAAAACACCCAACATAAGAATAAACCAATAAAATTAATGCTCAAAAATGTTAATGAAAAGACTAAATATGAGGAAAATAATAACTAAATATATGTATATTTTTGCCTCACATCATAGAGAATGAAGATTGATGGACTAGGAGGTCTGTTAGAAAATCAAGGCCTAAACTTACCTTGGGACGACATAAACTGCACCATAGATTTGGCCCTCTTAGAATACCCTCTTTTCGACTAAAGGTCCTTCTTATTTGCCTTTGATCCTCCAACATTTTGTGCAAGATCTTGCATCCTTGCTATATCCAAGTTCTTATTCAAAGAAGCAATAGTACAATCTCTAAGACGATACGAATCCAATCTATCCATATATCCCATGAAATCTATCCCCCATAGTAGCTACTACATTAGGAGCATACCTGGCCAAAGAATTAAACTGGAGACTGTTTCCTGTCACGCTCATATTCGTTTGGTGGAGATTTAAGAACCTCTATGCACGGGCCTCCCGGATCTCCAATGGAAAATTATGGTCAAGGAATACATGTTTGAACTCTTCCAAAATAGCAAAAGGTGCACCTGTACCCCTAAATTGTTTCCAAGATTCGTACCAAAATATATCCACACCCTTTAATCTATATGTAGCTAGCTCAACGACTTCTTAACCATATATATGCATTATACCCAAAGTTTGTTGGATTTCATCAATAAAGTTTTGCATATCTTCATTAGGATCTGACTCGGTAAATAATGGAGGGTCCAAATTAAAAAAATCATCTGCACACTAGATGCCTTATCTTCACCAGTAGTACCTGCAATCGGACCTGCTTTCCCTTGGCCTTGTCCAAAAACTATACGAGTCAACAATTGGACCATATTCTTTAAATCATTCTAAATAACATTAACATGTGGTTCTTAGTGTGTTGCTGCCCTTATTATCTCTTCTTGAGATATATGAGTCAAGGAAGTTTGTGACAGAGACTCATCTTGAGCCTCACTTTGATTAGCTTGTCTAGGTGGTGATTTTTTAATTGTTCTCCAGCAGCCATGATAACGCTAAAGCGCACTCTCCTAATAGGAGGTATAGGCTATCATTAGAGTAAAACATATTTATAGTTCCCAATGTGTGTCAGGGTCGATCCCACGGGGAATTTAGAGCTTATCCTAGGTGATTGTAAAACAGTCTTCACAACAAGAGTGAGTAATGTAAAAGGGGGGAATTGGTAATTTGTCATAATTTCACAATTTAACAAAGCAAATAAAGTAAAAATGGGTGTAGACAATAGAGAGGACGACTAGTGATGTGTGTCAAATCGGACTCTAACATGGGATAGGGTGATTGCTTATTCATGCAAATTCATGCTAATCGACATGGGTAACCTTGGTTTTAGGTATGGTTATTTATCTCTCGATCAACAAATATATATTAAACAGTCTTAAATCAAGCACTATTAATTAAGCAATAAATAAGCAGGCTAATGCTTAGGGAGGTCACACTATTTCTAGCTTAGACCCTTAAATGGGTGATTCCATCGATTTGAGCTATTTCTAGCCTAAATCTAAATGGAAACCCAAGTTCTTACTAGTAATTTCACATCCGAAGCTATGATTTCCTCTTTCAAGCAAAAACATAACCAAGTAAGGAAATTCAATGTTTGCAACCACCAATTTTAGAGTTAAATATGGTGAAATCACAAGAATCATATCAATTAAGTAATTATAAATAAGTATTAACAACACCCACACCCATTTATCAAGTACCCATCATCAACACACCCCTAGATAAAAGGCTTAGCTGCTCATGCTTAAGGAAAGAGATATACCAAATGGGTAATTCAAATTCCCTTCCATTCAAGCTAAATTTCTCAATATCCAAGATCAGTTTGTACACAAATAGTGGTTCTAAGAATTGGGAAGAAGGAATTGGGAGAAACCCTCTTCTTGTTCTTAGTAGGGAAAACTTGTTCACAAAGCTAAGAATTGTTCAAAACTCTTAAGAACTATCAGAACTATCTACAAATGTGCCTAAAATGGGTTTTTAAATATTTCCAAAATGTCACATAAATTTGGACAAAAATGCCCTTCGGGTGGTGTGCAGCGCAATGTGCGTATCGCACGTCATCATGTGTACAACACACAACCTTCTTCAGTGGTCCAGTGACTCAGGAAAATTAGGAGCTTCATGCGAAGTGGGGTGTGGTTTGCACCAGGCATTGTGTGTGTCGCACAACCACTGCACCCCTTAGCAGACTATTCAGTTACCTTTCTTCTCCATGTGGTAGAAGGTGCATTTAGTAACAAGGAAAGTGCGTGTCACACAGGCGCCGTATCTCCCAACAGAATCTTCGTCTTGTTTGATCACTTCACTCTTCACTCTTTTTTGGCTCTTTTAGGGTCCATTTTCTTGTTTTCTATCATTGATCATAAATACCTACATAGATATCAATAAAGGTCATATGAACCTCTAAATCTTATCAAAACATAGCAATAATTCATGAGTAAAGGCTCAATAAGTTGGTAGATTACCGACTTATCAAACCCCCAAACTTGAACTATTTCTTGTCCTCAAGCAAGATACTCACAAGGTAAGGAATGAATTATGCTCTAGAACTCAATCAAGGCACCAAAGACTACTCTATTCTAAAAACTAAGAAAAATAACAAACAAAAAGACTCAACTATTGTGCTCATCTCAATTTGAACCACCACATTATCAAGGCAATGGATTATTTCAAAACTTTTTCAAAAGGACTTTATTTCTCATTCAAAATCAAGGGACTTTTGCCATTTAAAACAAAATATAAAGCTTCTCAAGTCAATGACTTGGACCATCAAGGTTTGCCTCGAGATTCTCCACACAACTTGTCTCATTTATTCCTCTCAATTGAAATAGAGACTTCATATTTCAATTCGAGCGCATGATGCCACTCACCACAAGAGAGAATCACACTCACAATCATGCAATTCACCAAACAAATGGATTATAAGAGAACCAAGAAGACTCTCACTCTCTCAAGGAAGTTCAAGTGCACACATGTCAAACCATAGGCTTGCCTTTCATGTAAATTGCCACTAATGTAGAGTGGACAAGCTAGAAATCACTAAGGACTTGCGAGTTTTGATGTTGGCTAGGTCTAAGGTAAGGATTTCATTTTGGCTCAAGTGACTACACCTCCCTAATTATCTTTGTTTTCATTTCAAACTCCGCTCGCATTTTTTACTTTGACTTCACCTTGTTTCTCCATCACACAACCCAAGCTTCTCCTTTTCAATCATGATCATCTAAATCTCCTTGCATCACCTTTGTTTGGTAGCACTTATTCTTTCTTTTCATTTTACTCATTGGGTTGAACTTTTTTGGAGAAAATTTTCAATTCAAACTGAAGGTGCTACCTTGCACTTGGAGTGCATCCTTTTTCTTCTCCTTATTGATCGCGTACACCCCCAAACATAGGCATTTGCCTATGTTGTCTTTTTATTCGCCCCTCTCCCCCTCCGAACTTAGGCTTTTAGCCTACTTTTCATTTTCAAGAACTTAGGGAGGAAGGGTGCCAAAATAGAGGTTCAAAAAATGTTAAGGTGTTAAACAAGGTTCCAAAGAATGGTCACAAGCTCAAAGGGGTTCACTAGGATTGATGTTGAGCGAAGTCATCTCGGTGAAGTGGATGTTCAAAAAGTGCGTAAGGTCATTTTCCAAGCTCAGTCAAACCTAGAATTTCGCCTTGAATCACATTTGGAGCAAGTTCTAGATGACACATATGCATATGAATCAAGCTAAAACCTCGCTACATAAGGCAACATGCCACAAGCCTTCTTTCATTAGTCTCAAGATCAATTGGGACAAATGACTTTTGATAAGCTATTCTGATTCATTACACACTTATTTGTGAATTGATCAAGCCAAAACGAGAGTGTGCAAGTCATGACAAACGAATACTTTCCTAAAAAAATTATTTTCCCTCTTTCCATTCATTTTCAAAAACATCTTGCCAAGGAAATTTTTTTGGTGGGTCGATTTTGAGAAAAGCACACTACGAACTTAACTTAAAACTAAAACTTGACATTTTCCCTTAAGAAAGTTGCCTCTCAATATATCATAAGGAAACACCAATCCGGTTTGACACAAAAACCAAAAAAAAAATAAAAAAAATAAAGAAAACATTTGCTACTTGGGAAAGAACCGTGGTATTAAGAAAACCCTCGTAGTTCATTGCTAAACTACTATTAACAAGGTGATTAACACAACTAAAGCACCCCAAAACACAAACAGAGCATTGTCCTCAATGACATTAGATATAGGAAAAGATAGTACTCCCTGGGATCACTGTGCAAAATGCACTAGTGTGTGTGACCGAACATCCATCACACAATTAAATGGAGTTTTAGAACCAGGAGTCTGCTTGCTGCTTGGGCCAAGAACATGCAATGCGCACATTGAGAGATGTGAATTGCCTCATCGATCACATGGTGGCTTGAAATTCTAGATGAAACTGCCAGTTTTTTGTTATGTAGTGCAAAACTGGTGTGCGACCCACACATTCAATGATGCGACCGCACACCTGTCATATGCTGAGGTGCCCAACTCTGTAGTATTCTATTTTGACCATGCGACAAGCAGTGCGATGTGCACTTTTAGAGGTGTAATTGGATGATGTGGTGCATGTCCTTCTCGTAGCTCTAACCTCCTTAGCTTGGTTCCTAACTACAAAGCCAACAAAAACAACACAAAGAAGAATACCAAAAAGAAAAAATATAGAATGTAAAAATCAAGATGCTTGTGTTGCCTCCTAAGAAGCGCTTGGTTTAACGTCATGGCTCGATGATAGTACCTTCCATTCAAGGCTCGTCAAGGAAAATAGCCTCTAGGCATGCGACTTCCTCCAGGATGCCCAAGTACTTCTTTACTCGTTGTCCATTCACCTTTTAAAGTTGAACTGTTCTCAGCTTCGAGCTCTATAGGACTATTTGGAAATACTTGACACACTTTGAAAGGGATCAACCATTTAGACTTTAACTTCCCCGGATAGAGTCGAAGTCTAGAGTTGAACAAAAGGACCCAATCTCCAGGGAAGAATTCTCGTTTGAGAATTTGTTGATCGTGATAATGCTTCATGCACACTTTATAAATGGATGCACTCTCATATTCCCTCATTCGAAACTCGTCTAACTCATTCAGGCCCTCAACTCTAGCATGTGCGACTTTTTCCCAATCTAAATTCAGCCTCTTCAAAGCCCATATAGCTTTATGCTCAAGTTCTAATGGGAAATGGAAAGCCTTTCCAAAGACCATTTGATAGGGAGACATACCAATCGTGGTCTTGTAAACCGTTTGATAAGCCTATAGAGCATTGTCCAACTTCTGAGACCAATTCATTCAATTGATGTTTACTGTCTTGGTAAGAATAGATTTTATCTCCCTATTGGATACCTCAACTTGTCCGCTCATTTGTGGGTGGTAGGGAGTAGAGACTTTATGTTTAACCCCATACTTTTCATAGAGAGCGTTGAATAACTTCTTGCAGAAGTGTTTGCCCCCATCACTGATGATGGCTCATGGGGTGCCAAACCGTGCGAATATGTGCTTCTTTAGAAAAGCGGTGACACTTTTACCTTCATTGTTAGTCAATACCACAACCTCAACCCATATTGAGGCAAAGTCCACCGCCACAAGGATGAAAGTGTTTCCATGTGAACTTACAAATGGACCCATAAAATCAATCCCCCACACGTCAAATAATTCTACTTCAAGGATTGGTGTCAATGGAAGTTCATGGCACCGAGATACACCCCCCTCGCATTGATATTTGTCACATGCCCTCACCATATCATGGTCATTTTGAAAAATAGTTGGCCAATAATATCCATATTGTAACACTTTTGAAGCCATGCGCATACACCCATGGTGACCACCAACGGGTGAGAAGTGGCATGCCTCAAGAATATGCATCATTTCAATTTTGGGGATGAACCTCTGAATTATTCTGTCGGCATAGATCTTGAATAGGTAAGGCTTATCCCAATAATATTTCTGGACATTATGCAAGAACTTCTTTTTCTGATGCGAGTTCAACCCATCCGGAAGCAAATCACTCGGTAAAAAGTTAGCAAGATTAGTGAACCATGAAGTGAGATCATGTTATGCAGGCAAAATGCGCTCGTCGAGGAACGAGTCATTTATCTCAAGTTCCCCTATGTGTCTTCCTTCTTCGTCTAGTCTTGATAAGTGGTCAGCCACTTGATTCTCACAACCCCTCCGATCGTTTACTTCAAAATCGAATTCTTGAAGGAGTAATACCCATCGAATTAGCCATGTCTTGGAATCCTTATTCTTCATCAAGTACCGTAGTATCGCATGATCAGTGTGAACCACAACTTTAGTTCCTAAAAGATATGCCCGAAATTTTTCAAAAGCAAAGACCACGGCCAATAACTCTTGCTCTGTCACGGTGTAATTTGTTTGAGAGGCATTCAAAGTTTTTCTTTCATAGTAGATTTGGTGGAAGAGTTTCTCTCTACGTTGACCAAGTACATCCCCCAACACTGCACCACTAGCGTCACACATAAATTTGAATGGTTTTGATTAATCCATTTCAATGATGATGGGAGTTGAAGTTAACTTTTCTTTAAAAGTGAAGAAGGCCTTCATGCAACTACTATCAAAGTCAAATTTGGTGTATTTTTCAAGCAACTTACATAAAGGGTAAGCCACTTTCGAGAAGTCTTTGATGAAGTGCCTATAGAATTCGGCATGACCAGAAAGCTCCTGATCTCTTTTACAGTTTTTGGAGGGGGTAGCTTGGATATAATGTCAATTTTGGCTTGGTCAACTTCAATGCCTTTTTTGGATATTTTGTGCCCCCATACTATCCCCTTGTTCACCATAAAATGGCACTTTTCCCAATTTAACACAAGGTTTGTTTCCTCACATCGTTTAACCACTTCCTATAAGTGTTCTAAACAATCATCAAACACATCCCCAACTACCGAGAAATCATCCATGAAGATCTCCATTGTATATTCGACCATATCTGATAATATAGACATCATGCACCACTGGAAAGTGGTCGGGGCGTTGCAAAGTCCAAAGGGCATTCTTTTGAATGCAAAGGTTCCATAAGGGCATGTAAATGTTGTCTTCTCTTGATCCTCCAGGGTGATTGAGATATGGTTGTAGCCAGAATAACCATTGAGAAAGCAATAAAAACCATAGACAACCAACCTATCAAGCATTTGATCCATGAATGGTAGAGGGAAGTGGTCCTTTTCTGTCCATGAGTTCAGTTTTTTGGTAGTCCATGCACGCCTTCCATCCAGTCACAAACCTGAGGGCTATCATCTCATATTTTTCATTTGGCACCACAGTGATTCCACCCTTCTTAGGCACACATTGCACTGGGCTAACCCAAGTACTATCAGAGATAGGGAAGAGCACTCCAGCATTTAACCAATTGATAATTTCTTTCTTCACCACCTGTTGCATAGGTGGGTTTATCCTTCGTTGGTGCTCAATTGATGGGGTGCTCTCCTCTTGGAGATTTATCTTGTGTGTCTATATCCCTAGGGGTATGCCAATTATGTCAGCTATAGTCCATCCAATGGCATGAATGTGGTTCTTCAATACCCCTAGTAGCACTTCCACTTGTTTTGCACTCAATTTGTTGAAGATGATGACCGACAAGGTTTCGTTAGCACCCAAGTACGCATACTTCAATTGAGATGGAAACGCTTTGAGCTCCAATGTGGGTGGTTCAATAATTGAAGGTATAGATGGAGGTGTTTGCTTATTTTTCAAATCAAGATCAAGATTCTTCTAGGGGTAAGAGTAAGAGCCCATTCCCACTAATGCACAACAAATCTCATCATATTCTTCTATCCCCTCACCATCAAGATTTAGCAATACTGCTTCTAACGCTTTATCCACAAACCTTCTTTCACGTGTAAGTCAATGCTTTCCTCAGTCTTACAGATCACAAAGGCCATTTGAATGTCACTTGGTTGTTTTATAGACCTACTCACATCAAAGGTGGCTTCCTCATTATTCACGAAATTTTTTAACTCTCCCGAGTCCATTTTTCTCAAGGTACGCCTTGTTTTTAGACTAGGTTGCCCCAAGATAATGGGTATCTTGAATCTCCCTTTGCAATCAAAGAGAACAAAATCCAAAAGGTATACCAACTAACCCACCTTAACCAAGATGTCGTACCCAACCCCCATGGGGTGCCTTATTGACCAATCCGACATAAGGAACTTCATGTTTGTGACAGTAGATTGCCCCAACTCCAGTCGTCTAAAGGTGGATAAATACATCAATTTTACACTTGCATTTTCATCACATACAAACCATGTAGACTTGTGAACTCCCCTCAAATCACAAATAGTTTGTACACCCGACATCACTGCATCATTGGTGAAATCAACTGCTAAAATTGCAATACTAAAAGGGGACATTTGAACAATTCCAACATCGTCTAAATTGAATATAGTGCACAATTCTTTAACAAACTTAGCATATTTGGGCATCTTGTTAAAATCAGTACTTGCAGGAGTGTTGATGGTGATTCTTTTCAACATGGATTTAAAATATCTCAGAGTGTCATTCACTTTTTCTTGCAATAGACATTTAGGAAAATGAGGTGGACATGTAGGGAAAGGTTTGAGGACTTTGTGTACCTTGCTCTCGCGATGTATAGATTTGAGAAAACTATTTCCCCAAGCTCTCTTGTTTCTAGGATTACCTGTACTTGTCATTGTAGTTTCAATGGAGTTGATTGAGTCCTTCATATCACTACTCCTTTTTTCACTCTTGAATTGCCTCGACTCAAATTGGGAGGTGGGCCAAACCATCCTTTACTCAAGTAGTGCGGTAGCAATGGAGTGTGATTGCACGGTTTGGGCTAGACTCCCAAGATCATGTCTCAACTCTTTGATAGCTCCGTAGGTGGATACCACGTTCTCTAACACTCTCACGAGCATACTTTCAATTCTAGATCCATTATTTCATTCATTCCAACCTTGATTTCCATGATCATATTTATCCAAAATTTGGAGACTTCCATAGGAACCCACCTCGAGAACAACCACTACTACCACTTTACTACCTTCATTCAAATTCTCTACATTTTCTACTAGCCCTACATCCCTAACAACACCAATGGCATTGATAGTTTCTAATCGGTAATTTGCCACACTCCTCACCATAAAGTCAAGAAGGGTGGAGGTGATTGATAGTTTTATATCCCTTCGCGTACCACTCTTTACCCAATCCTCAATCTCTTTAGTGGAGATCGCACCCATTGCTCCCTCGACTCCCCAAATATCAAACTTATTGATACCGGAAAAAAGAGGGAAGAACAAGAAGGAAAGAAAACAAAAGAAGGATATGTGGATTAATATTCAAACTATTGAATTTATGGGCAACAAGGGACTTGATACCCTCACCTCCCAATTGAATTCAATAATTCAAACACAAACCTTAGTTTGAGAAAAATCAAAGGAAACCAAGAGCCACAAATAAGCAACCATCGATTAACCAAACCAAGAAGTTCACCAATAATTTCGAAATCCACACTACTAAAATTACCAACTAATGTTAGGTTTCACCTAGAAACTACAAGCTAAATGTTAGGCTTCACCTAGAAACTATAAGCTTCAAAGATCAATATTTAATATTCATCAAAACTCCTTGCAAAATAAGGAAATATCCTATTTGTATTAAAGAAAATAAGAAGACATTGAATTTTTACAATATTGCCCTTAATGAGGCAAAGGTCATATTTGGTTGTCTTTTTTGTGGATTATTGAATTTAAAGCCTAGCCACTTATGCAAATGACCTCTTTTCTTCATCCACATCATTCCCACAGACTCCTAATCTTGCTTTTTCATGAACATCATATGTGTCATCCATGATCGTGTGAACCATGCCATCCATGCTTGTATCATCCTCCCCTTCTTGAAAATGATTCATCCTCAAATCCAAACCTTAAAAATACATGAGAAGGACAACAACCAAAACATCATCAAAGCATGAGGGTTAGTACAAGGGTTAGAAACAATATCAGCATGCCAAGGAGGAACAAATTTGAGATACAACCAAATATCCTTTGCTTCCAATAAAAGCAACTCATCATACAAGGTGCAAAGGTTTTTTTTATGATAAACATTAAGAGACAAGGCAAACACAAAGGTCTTTGTGGCATTAAGAATTTTAAAAAAAGGTAAGCCCGCCGCTGAAAGAGATCGAAAAAGGGTCAATTAGCGCTGGTGGGAGGCCTTCATATAGTTACCGCTTTGCACAAGCTTTTTTAAGTCATAAGACACAATTGTTTCATTGTCTCATAAGAAGGCCACACCAAAAGTGGTACAATCACCCATAAGGGTTCATTCAGGACAAAGAAGTAAAAGACCCAAATATCCTTACCTCCATACAAAATAAATCCCACACCTCCACGGGTATCATCATAAGCAAAAAGGTAGTAGAGAAAGGTGTTAAGCTCACTATTCTCATTTAGGGCATGCCAAAAGATAAGGACACAGGTAAATAGGAAGAAATATTTTAAGCACAAAACAACCCTCTCTATCAAGCAACTTTCCAAAGGAAGGAAGTGAACCAATAAAGCCATGCTACTAGAATAGTCGAGGGATCTATTAGAAGTCAAATTACTCCATGCCAAATAATACTCCCAAGGAGTTGGGGTCCCTCCTGTCATTGAACCAAGCATGCTTCCAAGAATTCCATTTGAAACTTCAACTTGTCAAACCCTATGAAGGTGACAAGGAGCATTCAATATCCATGGACTCTACCAAAAACAAATAAGCAACTTAGCATCCACTCGAGGGTTCTCAATTGAAAATACACACTTTAAGGCAAAAATGTTAACAAGACGACATTCACACTTTGGAATACAAGAGGACGAGATTAAGCATTTCAAGTACACTTCATTGTTATTCCTATAACAAACTCCCACAAAGAGTGGATAAACAAGCAGAGTCATGCTGCTAAGAATCCATCCTAACACCTCAACTTGTCTAACCACATAAGTATGACAAGGAGTAGAATATATAAATCGGGAATCACGGATGCACCGTGGATTCTTTCCCAAACAATAACTATAGTTGACATTCAAAACATAAACTCACATAACTTAAGCATAGAAAAAACCAACCATGAATACATTGGAGTTATATCATCACTCTTATGGTAGGGTATGAGGTCATACAATTTCCAAAAGCTACCTACCATAGGGAAATATCATTATGACTCTAAGCATTGCTTGGAATAAGAGGGGAAGGGTACATACCTCAAAGTTGGGCCATTAAGTCTGAATTCTTGTCCACCACACTTGGTTTCCCAAAGCTTTCCCTCCAATGCATCATCTTGGACCCATTGACTTGGTCCTTTTGTTTC
This sequence comes from Jaltomata sinuosa, assembly GCA_003996215.1. NCBI lineage: Eukaryota > Viridiplantae > Streptophyta > Magnoliopsida > Solanales > Solanaceae > Jaltomata > Jaltomata sinuosa. The sequence goes on from QJPP01000462.1 coordinate 40,475, forward strand.
TTCTTAGGAGTTGACTTGCTAGGTAGCTCCATCATTAGGCCTCCAATCCTTTGTTCATGAAGGACTTTGTTCAGATCCTCCTTAAGAAATAAGTGTCCATAAAACTGTAAAAGAAAAGGGATAGTACTAGGCAAAATACTAACACTATAGTTAGTAGGCAACAATGTATTGGTAATTGTAAGTCCCACAATTAATTGCTCCTTTTGCACCTCATTCAAGTCACATCTTGGCTCATCAATCTCACACAACTTCCCTTCTTGAGCCAATACTTTCTTCTCCTTTTCAAGTTCCTCTCTCTTAATTACTTTTTGAAGCTCCCTCATTATCTTGTAGTCCTCACTCATTTGATAGGGTGTTAAAGGTACAAGAGTGTGCTTTTATTCTCTAAATACAAATGAGTATTTGTTGGACTCCACTTGATATAAAACATCCCTACAGTCTAGACAAGGTCTACCAAATAACATATGACAAGATTGCATGGGCAAAACATCACATAACACCTCATCTCGATACTTGCAAGTGCTAAAATTCATGATCACTTGCTTGGTTACCTCTACTTCATCATTCTCAATGAGCCATTGAAGTGTGTATGGCTTGGGCTATCATTGTGTAGGAATATTCATTCTATCAACCATAGTGCAACTCACACATTAGTACTACTCCTACCATCAATGACCAAGGAACATACCCAATCTATCATATTGAATCTTTCATGAAATAGGTTCACACTTTAATCAAGTTCCTATTTAGAAATATCCCCCATGATCCGCTTTAGATCACGTGAAGATTTCAAATCCTCCTCTAATTGTTCATTATCAACATTTTAGGTTGCTTCATCATGCCTAACCTTAGGCTCATCACAACTATTCCTAACCTCATACCCTATCACATTTTTAGCACAAGGTCCATCATACAAGATAATATTTGACCTCTTTTATGGACACTTTCTAGCAATATATCCTTCACCTAGACATTTATAACATCGAATGGCAGAAGGAGAAGAAGATTGAGGTATATCATGATACCTCCATAGTCTTGGTATTCCCCTTTTGTGTTGTAGTTAGCTTGAATAGCTTGACTACCATCTTGGAACATTGGAAGACTCACCTTGTTGTCACCCATCCAGTGATTTGGAACACCTTAATCACTATATCGATCACTTTGGTCTTCATGTCTTCCTCCTTCATCCATATACCTATCTCCACTATCTTATTTCCCTTTACATCTCATGCCTTGAATCATACCAAAGACTTTGGGTCCTTCCCACCATTCATTTGGGTTACCCTCTTCACACATTTCATCATAAAAAAAGTTTTGATAATAGATATCTTGGTAGGGTACTTGTGGGTAGTGTTGTTGGGTTGGAACATAAGGTATATGAAAGGATGCATCTGATATATTTTGTGGAGGTTCTTGGCTTCTATATTGGTTTTTCACAAAAGAAGGACTCCTTTGTGGTGGATGACATGGTTGTGTATTTGGATGTAGGGTAATTTGACTAACATAGCTCGGGTTCATTCAGAATGTAGTTTGAGGGTAGGTTTTGTTCCAATTTGGATTGGGGTAGTATAAGTTGGATTCTTGACTTGAGGTCCTTCTTGTTTCTTCACTTTTACTTGTCATAAGGAACCTCCTTTCGATCATACTATCCATCCTTTTCACCCTTTCCTCCTTACCTCCAAACCTCCAAACCTCCCATTTATTTCAACCATCCTTTGATAAGTCAGTAATCTACTAACTTATTAAACCTATATCCATGAATTATTACTATGTTTTGAATTATTTAGAGGTTCTTATGGCCTTTATTGATGTCTATGCAAGTACTTTTGATAAATGATGAGAAATAAGGAAATGGACCCAAAAAAGAGCTAAAAAAGAGTGAAGTGTGAAGTGTTCAGAAAAGCTGGAGATTCTGACCTGAGATGTGGTGGCCATGTGACATGCACAAGTCTAGGTGGGAACCACACCTCCTCCATATGAAGCTGCAAAAGCCACTGAAGAATCTGTTAAGGGGTGCGGTCATTGTGCGACGTGCACATCCCAAGGTGCGAACCGCACCCCCTTAGCATGAAGCTCCCAAAGTTAGCTGAAGTCATTAGTCTAACTGTAGAGGGTGTGCGACGTGCACATCACAATGTGTGAACTGCACGTCGCGCCGCACACCACCCGAAGGGCAATTTTGTCCTAAATTTTAGTGACGTTTTGGGAAACTATAAAAGGCCAATTTAGGTACAATTGTAAATAACATTCTTCATTCCTGAATATTGGAGAAAGCTTTTGGCCTTGAGAACAAGTTTTTCTATCAAAAGAGAAGAGGGTTTGAATCCATTCTCTTGGTTAACCATTTGTGTACTAAAATTGAGCTTAGAACTTGATATTCAGCTCTAATAAGGAGGATTTTGACTTACCCATTTAGTATATCTCTCTCCTTTGCTATGAGTGGCTAATTTCTCTTGTCTAGGGGTGTGTTGATGATGGGTTCTTGACAAATGGGTGTGGGTGTTGTTAATTCATTTTTATAATTGCTTATTTGACATGGGTCTAGTAGTTTCACCAAGTTTTAATCCTAAAATTGGTGCTTACAAACATTAATTTTCATTACTTGACTATGTGATTGCTTGAAAGAGGATTTCATGGTTTCGGATGTGAAATTACTAGTGAGAACTTGGGACTCCATCCAGATTTAAGGCTAGAAAAAGCTCTTATCGAAGGAATCACCCACTTAATTGTCTAAGATAGAAATAGTGTGACCTCCCCAAGCTTAGATTAGTTGTTTGTTGATCAAACCGATGATGCTCTAACTGAGATTATCGGATATATGGTTGTTGATCGAGAGATAGCAATCCATACCCATGACCAATGCTACTTATGTTAATAAGCGAGAATAAGTGTGAATTGATAATCACCCTATCCCATGATTAAAGACCCATCGGATACACATCCCTAGTCACCTACTCAATTTGGTACACCCACTTTCGTTTATAGCTTTGATTTGAATTGTGATTGTAGTGACAATATCCCAATTCCCCCAACCTTTTACTTTTCTCGGGTTAAGCATTTACTCTCATTGTGAACTCATTTCGCACAATCTTTATTTAGCTAGCTCCAAGTCCCTTGTGTACGACCCCGACACCCATTGAGAATTATAAATTTTGTTTTGCTGCACGATCGTCATTACCTACAACTTTGGGGAGCACGATTTTAGCGTTTATCAAAAATGGCATCGTTGTCAGGGACTTAAGTTGATAGCTATTTTTGATTGTTGATTTGAAATCACTTTGAGAGTACTTGTTTCTTTTACTTTTGTTTGTTATTTGTTGTTGATTGAGCAGGATAGCTATGAGCGAAGCTGATGATAACGAGAGCGTTGGCAACTTCGATAATGCAAATGTTGTTGATCCTGTGATGCAAGGGGGTATGGGTGCAATCCGCCTACCCCCCATGGTAGAAAATGATGTCTTTCACGTGACTAGCACCATGCTCCACTTAATCCAAATAAAGGGGCTATTTGGTGAAGCCGCCCATGAAGATGCCAACCGGCATATCCAGAATTTTGTGGAGATTCTCCAACCTTACATCATTCAAATATATCCCAAGAATCCATCCAATTGCGCCTATATCCCTTTTCCTTGACGGAGGAAGCCACGGCGTGGTTGGAAGAATTGCTGGATGATTCCATCACCTCTTGGGATGAGCTGGTTGAGGCATTTACATCGAGGTTCTTTCCTTCTTCGTGAATGATGCAGTTAAGAGATAAGATCACCAACTTTAGGCAACTTCTGGATGAACCTCTTCATGAGGTTTGGATAAGGTTCAAAAAGAAGCTTTTCTTGTGCCCAAACCATTATTTGTCAAACAACGAGTTACTACAAAGCTTCTATAGATCATTGCACTCTATGAATATGTCGGTGGCTAATAACCTTGGAGGTGGTACTTTCATGGACTTGGACTTTTCCATTGCCTCGACTTTGTTAGAGCGAATGATAAAAACCAATTAAGCTTGGTATACAGGCGAAACTAATTTGCCAACTTCAGGAGGACCCTCATCCATCTTGTTAATGAAATGAGGAAGAAAGATGAGGAGCATGATGAGACAATGGCCAAAATAATGACACAAATTGATTTGATGGCCAAGCATGTAATGATAGCTGGTGGTGCTAAGATAGTTAATGCGGTGAGTACACCGGAAATCAAAATGAGTGATGATGAATTGATGATAGTGGTTGATGACAAATTGTGCTTTGTGTCTGTAGGTTCTCATCACGGGTATTATCTCCTGAGGGAGGAGAACCAAGGTTGGATTCAAGGCAAAGAAAGAGATGGAAATTGGCAGGTTAGAGACAAGAATGGTGATCGTTTCAATCATCGGAGTTTGAATCCCTATATCCCTCCGAAAAAGGCAGACTCTCTCTACCAATCGGGCACAAGCAACCCTGACCATTCCAAGTTTTAGGACATGTTGTCCTTGGTTCTTAAAAAGGTGGAAACCACAAATACGGGAGTGAGCGAGCTAAAGAATGAAGTCTCAACACTTCACCAAACTATGAGTCCCACTCAGCCTCAATCAAATATCTTAAGGCCCAAATGAACCACCCCTCAAGCCTAATGAACCCGAGGATGAAAGGGATGTTTCCTAGTGTCACTATCACCAACCCAAAGAATGATTGATTGAGGTAGTATAGTCATGCTGCGATGTTAAATCAAGCGCTGCTTGGGAGGCAACCCAAGTATCTTTATTTGTTTTTGGTTATATTTTGTTGTTTTTGGCGTGTTTGTAGGGAATGCATGGATGGAAAAATGAACAAGGGAAAGAAGGGCAAAAATGGGCAGTGCGGACCATACAAGCAATTGTGCGTCTTGCACAGTACATCGCATGCCAAATCGTAATGCCTGAAGGAAATTTGAAAAATTTGAGGTGACGTGCAATGGGCCGTGCGGACCGCACGAGCTCAAGTGAGCATCGCACCTCCATCGCATGGAAAAACAGACACCTGGGTGAACCAGGAAACAAAAAAGGGCGATGTGTAAAATGCCATGCGATCTGTACCAAGGCTGGTGTGAATCGCATGTCGCAGTGCACGAAAGGTAACTTTGAATTTAAATTGACCTAACCCATTGACCGACCCGACTCGGAGATGACTCGCCTAAACTTTTCTTTTTCGTTTCTTTTTAAAATCGCCTTTCTTCTCCTTCTTCCACCATCTTTTCTCTCAAACTCTCAAAATTCTCTCCCAAAACCTTCCACAAACGTCTCTACTTTTCATAAAATCTTCTTCTTCACTCTCCCAATCATCTCCACTGCTACACCACCGCTGCCTCCATCGTTCTCCGTGAGGTCTGCTTGGGTCACCATTGTTGAAGTCCAAAAAGCTTCAATTTTCACTCCTCCCTTTGTAATCTTTACTTGTGGTAAGTTCTTCGACGTTAAATACTTGTTTTTATGGAGGTTATGAACTCATATTGTGAAGCATGCTTAGTAAAATTACCATGTTGGTTTTGGGTGAGATCCAAAAAATTTGGGTCCCCAATTTTGAGTTGTATTGATGATATTGCTTTGTGTAAACTTGGTAGAACCTAAATCTTGTTCATGCATGTTGATTGGTAGTAATTTTTAGCCTTGAAATTTATTCTTGGAGTGAAGTCTGAGTAACCCACTCGTGATGAACGAATGATTTGGCTCGATGATATATTGGGTGATGTCAATCTTAAGGGAAAATCATCGATTGTCATGAGGTTTCTATTGAAAATTGACTCTTTAGGTTGAATTTTGTTGATTGTATACCCACGATTCTTATTGAGCATTATATTTGGGGTGTATGATCTTATGCGAGGAGGGGGTTAATTATTACTTAAATTGTTGGTACCCATTGTTGCAAGTGATGGCTTGATGTTCCCAATGATAGATGGGGTAACGTCCATTTTAAGAGAAGTTGTTAAGTTCCTTTCTTACTTGTTGTTGTATTAATGAAAATCTGAGGAATTCTAAGTACCCAGAAGTTGTGGTCATGACTTCCGTTGTCCCCCTTATTTATTGTTGATTGAATTGCTGCGTGGTGCCAAGTGATTAAGCAAATCTTGCTCTATGGATCATATGCATAACTCACAAAAACACAAGGAACCCAAAATTCCAATTGTGCCTTTGTGAGCTTCGCATACTATGCATAGATCTTGACATGCGGGTCGCACCAGCTTCGCATCTCGGTGGAAAATCCCTGTAGGTTTCTGTATGCTTGTGCGATAGCACATGCGATGCGCACTCTCTCTGGTACGTTTCGTATGTTGTCCGCACAAGCCAACAGTCACCTACTTTTTTTTCTAGTTCATTGTATTCCATACTTTGTAGTTGTTAACTTCTTTGTAGAGTTTGTTTTTGTTTTTAGCTCACAATCTTTGTATGAAGAACATGTCTTCTAACAGGGGTAACCCCGAGAGAAGCTCATGCAGGGCAATAGCTCCCTCCTCTTCCAAGACCACTTCAAAGGGGAAAAATAAAGTCTCATCCTCCCATGACCAAGTCTCAAAAGAGGAGAGGGTTCGGTTCAGAATAGAGGGCATGAAGGTGATTTATGACCGTGATAGGGGAAGGATCTTCAATGAGGAGCAAAGCTTCAACCTGAATGCAGTGGGGGATAATCTACACAATATCCCCGCTCAGTTTGCCAACTGTCAGTGGCAACCATTTCAGGAAGTCCCCAGAAACTATTACACGGAGTTAGTCCGGGAGTTCTTCGCCTCATATCAGGCCACACAAGGTGATAATGGACACAAAGGGGATTTTGATACCCTCCCCACATTGGACTAAGTTATGGTTCAGGGAAAAGAAGTCAAGATCACTCTAGCAGCAATTATTGCCATCTATTGGAGCAATCTAGTTGAATCAGCACCTGACCTCATTGCTAAGCTACTCCTCAAGACCAAACCTATTAAATGGGATGCTCCTATTAGTGCTCCTGACATACATCCTTGGGCTACTATGGGGGGTGAAATTCCCCGACTGACTTTATACTTCGAGGCACGCTTGTGGTATGACTTTGTGTGCTCTCATTTCATGCCTTCTCAGAATGACCAAAAGATCACACATGATAGAGCCATTCTAGTAGCTGCTATCATGGTAGGATATCATATCAACGTGTGTGAGGTTATTGCCTTAGTGATAAAAAGGAAATCTCGAAGGAGTGTTGATGCATTTCCCTTCCCGATGTTAATTAGCAAACTTTGTGCGCAAGTCGGTGTTCCTTACTTCGACTGTGATACTCCTACTTTGGCTATTGGTGTGTTGGATCTTGACAAGAAGACTGACCGGGATGCTCCTCGATTCAAAATGCATAGGGTAGAGGCATCGGTGGAAGTCGAGGATGATGACTCTGATGCTAAAATACATACCTCTCCTCCATCTCATCCTACTTGGGAAGCACACACACCCTCAGCCACTGCACCCAGAGAGCCACTGTCCTAAAATATCCTTCAAGACATGGTCGACAAAACAATCAATCATGAGGCAATTGAGGGATTTATCAAATGATATACCGAGTTTGATTTATCAGGCAGTCAAGTAGGCCATGAACAAAGTTGTGGAAAGCATTCTCAATCTGCGCAAACGGATGGATGCTTGTGAGAAATCTATCAAGTACCTCCAAAAAGACATGGCCAAGGAAAAGGGAAAGCCCTGGTAATGCAAGAAGATTTGACCACTTTGCCTCCACCTCATAAAATTACCGGCCCCTTGGATAGCTTGTTTGCAGCCTATGAGGATGAGGTGTTGTCTGGTAACGAAGATTAGGAGTTGGATGATAATGAGAGTGAGAAGCCCGCAGATGAGGAGACAGTTGTAGATGATGATGATGATGAGGCTTATTCCTCCAGGGAGTTCCACTCTCTTCCCATTAAACTATTAACATTGAGGGCAATGCTTTTTTTATGGGGAGGGGGTGGCTTTACTTACTTTTGTTGGTGTCTGTGATGGGGCTTGAGTTATTAGTTTTAGTTGCCCTTGTCGGGCCTTGATGACATTCTGCTAAGATTTTATTTGGCCCTTATCGGACGCATTTTGGATGATTGTGATGCTATTTCCCTCGTCGAGCCTTTTGATTTTTTTTTTATTTTGAGCTTATTTGTGCCCTCGCTGGGCTTTATTTTTATTGATTGAGATTGTGTTGCTGGTTTGGTATTACATGCCCTATTGTTTCACTACCCTTGCTTTACAAATGCGCTAAAGGCCTACACCGAGGCTTGATTTAAAATGAATCATGAGTGCGTAATTTAGATATCACCTTGTTAATAGTAGTTTAGAAATAAACTTTGAGGGTTTTCTTAATACCACGGTTCTTTCCCAAGAAGCAAAAGTTTTGATTATTGTCTTTTTCTTTTTTTTTGTTTTTATGTCAAACCGGGTTGGTGTTTCACTATGATAGATTCAGAGGCGACTTTCTTAAGGGAAAATGCCAAGTTTTAGTTTTAGAATTGAGTCCGTAGTTGCTTGTCTTGAAATGGACCCACCAAAAAAAAATTGTTGGCAAATTGTTTTGAAAATAAAAGGAAGAAGGGAAATAAATTTTTGAGGAAAAACATTCTCTTGCCATGACTTGCACACTCTCGCTTTGGCTTGATTGACTCTTAAACAAGTTTGTAATGAACTTGGAATAGCTTTTCAAAAATCATTTGTCCCAATTGATTTTGAAACTAATGAAAGAAGTCTTGTGGCATGATGCCTTGTGTGATGAGGCTTTACCGTAATTCTTGTGCATAAGTGTCATCTAGAACTTGCCCCGAATGATATTCAAGGCAAAATTCTAGGTGTGACCGAGCTTGAAAAATGACCTTAGGCCCTTTTTGATAGCCACATTGCCCAAATGACTTCCCATGACTTCAACACTAGTGAAACCCTTTGAGCTTGAGACCGTTCTTTGGAACCTTGTTAATACATTGACCTTTTTGGAACCCCTATTTTGGCACCCATCCTCCTAATTTCTTGAAAATAAAATGTAGGCTAAAAGCCTAAGTTTGGGGTGAGGAGGGAGCGAAGTATAATATAGGCAAATGCCTAAGTTTGGTTGTGTATGTGATCAAATAAGGAGAAGAAAATAAGTGCACTCAAAGTGCAACGTAGCACCTTAGGTTTGAATTGAAAATTTGCTCCAAAAGTTCAATCCAATAAGCAAAATGAAAAACAAAAATAGGTTCTACAAAACAAAGGCGATACAAGGAGTTTGAATGATCATGAGTAAAAAGGAGAAATCTTGGGTTGTGTGAGGGAGAAATAAGGTGAAGCTGAAATTGAAAAATGTGATCTTTGTTTGAAATGAGAATAAAGAGCAATAGAGAGGCGTAGTCACTTGAACCAAATGAAAATCATCACCTTATCCCTATCCAACATCGTAACCCGCAAGTCCTTAGTGATTCCGAGCTTGGCTACCCTACATTAGTGGCGACAGACATGAAGGGAAAGCCTATGGTTCGACACGTATGCACTTGAACTTCATTGAGAGCGTGAGTCTTTTTAGTTCTCCTATAATCCCAACTTTTTGTAAATTGAATGATTGTGAGTGGGATTCTCTCTTGTGGTGAGTGGCATCATGCACTCGAATTGAAACACGAGGTCTCTATTTCAATTGAGGGGAATGACTAAGACAAGTTGTGTGGCGAATATCGAGGCAAACCTTGAAGGTCCATGCAAATGACTTGAGAAGCTTAAATGTCTTGTTTTGAATGAAAACATTCCCTTGATTTTAAATGAGAATGAAGTCATTTTGGAAAAGGTTTTGAAATGGCCAAATGCCTTGAGTTTGTGGTGGTTCAAATAGAGATGATCATCGTAGTTGAGTCTTTTAATTGAGTCTTTTTTTTTTTTTTTTTTTTTTAGTATTGATTAGTCTTTTGTGCCTTAATTGAGTCTAGAGCATAATTCATGTCATGCCCCGAGGTTACCCCCAGACGTAATACGGGACTTGGGACCACAAGTTCTCTAAGCTAACCCTTGGTCATAGAATTCTCAAGCATAACAAAAAATAAGAGGAAGCATAATAGATAAATTTTGGAATCACTTAAATGGATAATCAAGCCAAATAGGCATACAAGATCAAAAAGATTCGAATATTGTCTATGTCTTAAAGCCTCTACATGACATAAGGAGTTGCTAGAACAAGACCCTAGCTAACTCGAAGTACGAAAGTAACAAATCAACACTCTAAACATAACTAGTCCTCGACCTAAGAGTTCTCACCAACAACTGACAGAAGGTGGCTTGGAAGCCCTAGCCACGAGTCTGGGAAGGAACACCTGAATCTGCATCATTCAAGGATGCAGCACAAGATATGCGTTAGTACTATAGGATGTACCGAGTATGTGAGCGATGCATGAATCATGTTAAAAATAGCTTAAAACATGCTTAAGAAAGAACTTATTACGTAAAGAAGGAACATGAATAGATATCAAGGTATAAAATATGAAACATAAAATAAATCTTAAGTTTCATAGTATAGATTCATATAACTTCATAGCTTGAAAATAACATGTGGGAGTTTCTTTTAACCGACATAAACCATGTTGAGCGACATGGAGTCTGATGTATATGCCCCATCGAAAGGACCCAATATACCTTGCCAGGGTATAAAGGCATGACTGTGGCGTGATCACATAGAAATCTGATGCCCAATAGAGGGGACTTAGACCTACGGGGGTACGTAGTTTTGGGACCCAGGGTACTCTCACTCGGTCCAACTCGGTGATAAATACTACTCCCAAAACGTATAACATGTGCTCACATACATGTGATATATCTGATGTCAACCTTGTTCATAACTTGTTCATACTTGTTCATAACCCGGATCGTCATACTACTCATGAGTTTTAGTTTAGAAACTGACTCATGAGCATTGATGAAACATTGGGTGTCTTGTTTTGCATAATACTTCATAACATGGTAAGACTTGCATACTTCATGACTTGTAAAATTTGCATGGCTCTAGTTCAATTTTTATAAAACATATACTTTCATAGAATCATAGGAACTAGGCATGCACATGCTTAAAAATCCGTAAGGAACATGCTATAAAATTCCAATTTACTTAAATCAACTTCATGCATGTAAAAATTTCCATGGTTAAACGTCAATTCATGAAATAAGAGTGAACTTGTAAAAACCCATGTGAATTCATGTAATTTAATATTAATTTCATAATCAAATCGTGAGAAGATCATATTTAGCAAACCCATAAGAATTGGATAAGAACCCTAATTTTAAGACCATGAAATCAAAATTTGAATTAGGGGTTTTGGGAACAAGGGTGAAAGGAACCCATTTTTTATTACCCACATACCTTTTTGAAGATAACCCACTTGAATTGGAAAGACTTGGGAGGCTTGAACTTGGAGCTTGAGACTTGAAGCTTGGAGAAGAATTTTCCTCTTTTGGAAGATGAGTGAAGTAATGAGAAGGAACTTAGGCTAAGGAGGATGAAACCCCTTTTTGAAATAGTCAAAACAATATCATTTAGGAGTTAAAAGAGTGGGTAATAACTAAAATACCCCTAGGACTTAATTAGGAAAAAGCTGATTTTTAATGCAGCTTCAGGTTCCACAGATGGTATTTACGACTCGTAGACTTAACCACGACTCGTGGTTCCTTCTCGTGGAAACTGTCCAGGATTTCAGGTTGCTGAAGGTTTCCTATGACTCAACAGGATGACTCGTGGAAGCTTCCACGAGTCATAGAACTGAGTCGGTAAAATCAAGGGATATGACCACTCTCTGTCTGAGTTCCACGGTTTGGTTCCATGATGTATGGAAACCTTCACGATTCATAAAACTGACTCATGGTTCTCAGACCTGAGGATGGTCTGCCGGATTGGAATCACGAGTCACTTTCACGACTCGTGGAACTACCCACGGCTCGTGGACTTTACCCGTGATTCCTGGAAGTTCAAAAATTTCTGCAAGTCTTGAGTTTAAAAGCTAGGTCTATTTCCGGGGTGTTACAATATCTCCCCCTTAGGATCATTCATCCTCAAATGAATACTAAGCAAGGGAAACTGAAGAGAAAACAGCCCAACCAGCAATAAAACATGGAAATCAAGGAATAAACGTGAAAACTGCACTTTTCAACTTGAAAACATGATAAACTAACTTCGTAAAACATGGATTCATGCTAGAGTCATGAGAGGAACTGGTGGAATAGAATCAGAGGGACATACTAAGGAGGAAACTAGTACCTCAAGCCGGAACTGAACCAGAAGGAAATAGATGAGGATATTTGGCCTTCATGGCCTCTTCCGCTTCCCAAATAGCTCCTTCAACAAGTTGATTTCTCCAAAGAACCTTTACTGAAGCAACTTCTTTGTTTCTCAACCTCTGAGTCTAACGATCAAGTATCTCAATGGGAACCTCCTCATAGGTGAGAATATCCTTCACACCCACATCCTCCAAAGGAACAATCAAACTTGGATCCCTCACACATTTCTTCAACAAGGAAACATGAAAAACGGGATGAACCGCTTCCAACTCTGATGGCAAATCCAACTCATAAGCAACCTTACAACTCTCCTCAAAATCTGATAAGGACCTACAAAACGGGGACTAATCTTTCCTTTCTTTCCAAACCTCATCACACCCTTCATGGGTGACACCTTTAGGAACACCCAATCATCAACTTCAAATTCTAACTCCTTTCTCCTCACATCCGCATAAGATTTTTGTCGACTCTGAGCGGTCTTCAACCTCTACCTAATAAGCTGAACCTTCTCCATAGTCTCATCCACTGAATCTGGACCAATCAAGCCTGCCTCACCTACCTCAAACCAACCAATAGAAGATCTATATCTCCGGCCATAAACTGCCTCATATGGAGCCATCTGGATGCTAGAGTTAAAGTTGTTATTGTAGGCAAACTCGATAAGAGGTAAGTGATCATCCCAATTATCCTTGAAGTCGATCACACAAGCTCTCAACATATCCTCCAAAGTCTGAATAGTGCGTTATGCCTTCCCGCCTATATGAGGATGAAAAGTTATGCTAAGCTTGACCTGGGTACCCAGAACTTTCTAAAACGATCTCCAAAATTGATATGTACACTGAGTACCTCTATCAGAAATGATAGACAAGGGAACACCATGCAATCAAACTATCTCTTGGATGTAGTGTCTAGCATAGTCGTCTGCTGAATCAGTAGACTTAACAACCAAGAAATGGGATGACTTGGTCATCCGGTCGACAATCACCCAAATGGAATTATGTTGCCTTCTAGTACGAGGCAAACCAGTAATAAAGTCCATATTGATTGCTTCCCATTTCCAAGTGGGAAGGTCAATGTCTTGAATCATGCCAACCAGCCTTTGATGCTCCACCTTTACTTGTTGACAGTTGGAACACTTAGCCACAAACCTAGCTCTGTCTCTCTTCATACCATTCAACCAAAAGACTTCCCGTAGATCACGGTACATCTTAGTAGTACCCGGATGAATGGAATATCTAGAACTATGAGCCTCAGTCAGAATCTGATGTCTCAGCCCATCTACATCTGTCACACATACGCGACATTGGTAATGAAGAACACCATCTCACCCCCGGGAGAAAACCTCCACCCGCTGCTGATGAACTGCACCCCTAAGCTGGAGTAGAATGGGGTTCTTGTCTTGCTTTGCCTTTACCTCAGCTACCAAAGATGATTCGGCACCATTTTGTATAATCACACCACCTTATGTCGAGTCCATAAGGCGAACTCCTAATCGAGATAGCCTATGAACCTCCTTGACCAATTCCTTTTTCCCATCATCAACGGAAGACACATTTCCTATGGACAGTCTACTCAAAGCATCCGCCATGACATTGGCCTTACCCAGATGGTAAAGCACACTCATATCATAATCCTTAAGGAGCTCAAGCCACCTCCTTTGTCGAAAATTCAATTCCTTTTGAGTGAACACATACTGAAGACTCTTATGATCAGTGAATACATCCACATGCACACCATACAAGTAGTGTCTCCAAATCTTCAAAGCAAAGACCACGACTGCCAAGTCAAGATCATGAGTAGGATAGTTATTTTCATGGGCCTTAAGCTATCTCAAAGCATAAGCAATCATCTTACAACGCTGCATTAAAACACAATCCAAACCAATCCTAGAAGCATCACAATACACCAGAAAATCATCTAGGCCCTCGGATAGAGCTAACACTGGAGCTGTGGTCAATCTAGTCTTCAATTCCTGAAAGTTCTTCTCACACAAGTTGGACCACTGAAATTTTACCTTCTTCTGAGTCAATCTGGTCAAAGGGGCAGCAATGGAAGAAAATCCTTCCACAAACCTCCTGTAGTAACCAGCCAAACCCAAAAAGCTCCTAATATCAGACGGAGAAGTACGTCTAGGACAGCTCTTCACTGCCTCAATATTTTGGGAATCAACTTGAATACCATCTTTAGTCACAATATGACCCAAAAAAGCAACAGACTGCATCCAAAACTCACACTAGCTAAACTTAGAAAATAACTGTCGGTCCTTGAGAGTTTGCAACACAATGCTCAAATGTTCTGTATGCTCCTCCTCACTCTGAGAGTAGATGAGGATATTATCAATGAAAACAATCACAAACATATCTATGTATTGTTTGAACACACGGTTCATCAAATCCATAAAGGCTGCAGGAGCATTAGTTAGACTAAAAGACATAACAACAAACTCATAATGACTATACCGAGTCCTAAAGGCTGTCTTCAGAATATCACACTCTCTAACACGAAGTTGATGATAACCAGATCTAAGGTCGATCTTGGAGAAGAAATTAGCACCTTGAAGCCGATCGAACAAGTCATCAATCCTAGGAATGGGATATTTTTTCTTGATTGTGACCTTGTTCAACTGATGGTAGTCAATACACATTCTAAGATAACCATCCTTCTTCCGAACAAACAAAACTGATGCACCCCATGGAGAAATGCTAGGCCTGATGAAACCTTTATCAAGAAGATCCTTCAATTGATCTTTCAACTCTTTGAGTTCTGCGGAAGCCATTCTATAGGGAGGACTAGAGATAGGGTTCATATCCGTAAGAAGATCTATCCCAAAGCCTATCTCCCTCTCGGAAGGGACTCGGGTAAATCCCCGGAAAACACTTCTAGAAACTCACTCACAACAGGAACAGACTTAAGGGATGGGGTTTCGGACTCCGTGTCCATAACCTGCACTGAGTGAAAAACATACCCCTTTTGAAATCATCTTCCTAGCCTTAAGATAAGATATGAAACGACCTATTGAGGAAGGGGGGACTACCTTGACATACTAAAACGGGTTCATTATGAAACTTGAAACTGACAACCCGAGTACGACAATCAACAGAAGCATAACATACATACAACCAATCCATACCAAGAATGACATCAAAATCAGTCATCTCCATCTACTAGATCCCCTAAAGTGACTCTTTGAAGGACTGAGATAGGGCAATTTTGGTAGATCCTTTTGGCTAAGACTGACTCACCAACGGGAGTAGAAACACAAAAGGGTTCTAAAAGAAATTAAGGACAAACTTCAAACTTGCATGCCACATAAGGGGTCACAAAAAATAAGAAAGCACCAGGGTCCAACAAAGCATACATATCGAAATATAAGACTTTCAACATACCAGTAACAACATCTAGGGAACCCTCCTGATCCTGACGAGAGGACATAGCATAAAGGTGGTTCTGGTGCTGACCACCAGAACTAGAAGTTGTGCCCTGCTGGGCTGGTCTACCTCATAAAGCTGCTGGGGTAAACTGAGTCCTAACTCTCTGTCCCTTCCTATCTGAAGGTAAATCTCTGATACGATATCCAGGTTGATCACAACAAAAGCAACCCTCTTTACTGACCAAGCACTCACCGGGGTGATTCTTCCCACACCTGGTACAAACGGGGAAAGAAGGCCCCTTTGCACCACTACCCTAAGACTGGGGATAGGAACCAGATCCCCTACCACCCTAATCATGATGAGGCCTCTGAGCCTGGGTAGGAGCACTATCCAAAGAATGCACGGATCCTGATGACTTCTTCTGGAAATAAGAACGATGTCCACCTCCGGACCTGTAATGTACAAAACTTGATCCTTCAGATATAGACCTCTTGTTCTCCCTTGCCATCTCTCTAAGCTTGTCACCCTCAATCTGATATGCATGAGTCATGAGTCGGGAAATGTTCATGTCACTCAAAAACAAAGCAGACCTACACTCTTTCTTCACCACATCATAAACCCCATATATGAATTTGCTCATTTGATCATGCGGGTCCGCTACCATGGAGGGAGCATATCTAGACAACTCATTGAACTTCAGACTATACTCTTGAACCAACATCGATCCCTATCTCAAGTTCACAAATTCCTCCACTTTTACTTGCCTCAACTCTCGGGGAAAGAATCTATCAAGGAAGGCCCTCTCAAAACACTCCCAAGTCATGGGTACTGCGTCCCTCACCCTAGTCTCCTTCCATTGCATGATCCAAATATGAGCTACATCCTTGAGTTGATAGGATTCAAGCTCAACACAATCAACCCAACCACTTGCATAACCTCAAAGATCTTCTTCACTTCATCAATAAAGTTGAGCGGGTCCTCACTCACTTTTGAACCCCAGAATTCAGGTGGGTTTATTCGGACGAAGTCATGAACTCGGGCCACTACCCCACCTTAAGGATGAACTGGGGCAGGAGCATGTTGATTGACCTGAGTGGCCAAAGTGTGGGCTAGCAAATGGATGGAGTTTCTGAACTCCTAATTCATGACATCGGGGACCGGAATGGGAGGAACAACATTCTGAGTGGCTCGGGGAGGCATAGCACGTCAAAGAGGCATAATCTGAAATTTACAAGATGAGGATTAGAGAAACATAAGAGGTAAGCTCTATCACATGACATGATCATGAAAGAAGTGAAGTTTTCTAATACATCTCATAACTTCCCTCTCATATGTGTGGTGCACTTCACACATATGAAAAAGATTCTACTCGATGTGGCTTTCAAATATCCTAGGACTCTTGAACCTGAGGCTCTGATACCAAGTTTTTCATACCCAGAGGTTACACCCTAGACGTAACACGGGACTTGGGACCATATGTAATGACCCTTCCGGTTATTTCCATGTATACATTTTCCTTGAACCGTTAGAGCTTGTTTGTAGTGGCCCCAAGTCACTTAAAGCTCGTCAGGACTGGTATTTCGGTGTTGGGTCCATTTTTTTGGTCGCATTATAAGTTTCGAAGCCAAGCAAGTCGGCAAAAGTAATCGTAAGATCTTTAACAAATTTCCTGAACTTTGGGTGAAATGTCTCTAGGCTTGTCTCCCAATATATAAAGAGTTAGAATTCCCCCGAAATACCAAATCGAAGGTCTACGAGTCTAGTTTCCAATGCACAAAACCTCACGTCCAAATGATCTCGGAGTAAAAATTTATGACTGTTTTACCGCGGACTGTCTGGCAGAAAATGGGTTGCGAACCGGGTCGCGAATCGGGTCAGGTTAAACTCGATTTAAGCCTCAACTTCACGTTTTAAAATGCCATTTCAGTTCCAAAACAGTGATAAAACATAAGGGAGGATCCCGAGAGAATTCTTGAGTATCAAAATCGTGCGTTGGTGAATTACGAGCCTAAGCTTAAGAATTTTATTAGCATCATGCGTGTATTTGAAAATATTTTATTTAAAAGTTGAATTTGGTAAAAATTATATTATTATTGCCCTTTCAAAATATTTTAAAGGTTTATGAAAAATATTTGTTACGATATAATTGTATATGTATTTATTTTATAAAGTTTTTATACATTGTAATATTTTAACGGAGATAGTAAATTTAGTGATGTTGAAATTTATTATTATAATATAGTAGGTTTTAATCGAAATAATTTTCTATGAATTCTGGTATATTTTAAAAGTTATATTTATTATACCACGAATTTATGCAATACCCGAATATATAAATAACGGGATAAGAATTTCTTTTTGTCCTTTGTAATTGCCACCTCCACTCCACGTGTAGGTGAAGGGAGTGGCCAGCAAATGTTAGCTAAAGGTGGCAGCATGTTGAGATTACATTGAAATGGTTGTTGCCTAACTTATATTTGCTTTACATTATGTAATTAAGGATTGAACATGAGCACTGGGGGCATTTGCATACTACTGTGCACGTTAATTCTACATAAGCTAAGGGAGATTTCAGATGGAATATTATATTGACGCAATATTCGGTCATCGAAAGAAAATCAATTATCTACGTCAAGTTATTCCATCCCAAATCCGATTCCGAATTAGTTTTGGATTTTCTTGGAGTGGTTCGAGCTTGGACATCGTTGTTCTAGCAGCTTGTCATTGGACGACATGTAGGTTACGGTTTATTTTCCCTAGACTCCGTATATATAAAATAAAATTGTATTGATAGGCATCCTTGGGTTGGTTTATTAGGTTGGTACCACAAACCTTGACCACCTTATTCATGTCCGCCTACTTTTGTTCATCCGTTGCTTATTGTATTTGCCGATATATTTTATTTATCCTTGTGGTCCTGTGAGGCCTTGTTGACTCTGGAACATAGAAGGTGGGATTTTGGGAATGTCCGCGAGTCCCGGGCATAGAATTATCCTTCTAGGCTGGTTATGCTTCCTGAGTAGCTGTGGGCCTGTGCAGGGTCGATAGGTTGATTGTGAGCTGCTGGGCAGCTATTATATGTGATCATACCATTTCCATGCATATAAAGAGGTTGTATCAATGTTTTACTATGGTTTTGGCTTCGGGCCTACTGACACTATTTTCTAAACCTGGAAATGATTTGGAAATGGTTGATTTAACTTGTGAATATTCCTGGATAAAAGGAAGTAAAATTATGTTTTAAATCACCAGTTTTACGATTCACGCTAGACTCGGCAGGGCCGGGTGCTAGTTGAGTTTTCTTGCTACTTGAGATGATTTTAGCCTCGGTCGGACCGAGCACCTGAGATGAGTTTTTACTGTTTAGACCCGGTTACGCCCGGGCACCCTTGGAGGGGTTTTTGAGACATTTTCCTACTACTTTAGTCCTGGACAAGTTCTGGGCATTGCATATTCGAGACTGGGTCTCTATCTTGATATCGGACTTGCTTCCGGACGACATGTTTGATACTGAGTTTTAGTATGGGGTCTGGGACCTCCATGGACCTTGCCATCCGGGCCAGGAGCTACGGGCTGCGTGTGCCGGAGGAGGGGTATACGGTGGAGTAGAGGTATAATGGCAGTGTCCTTCCATGGGACCTACCTGCTGGGCCGGATCGGCGCCGAGGGAGGTACATACAGAGATACCATTTCACTGAGATCTTCATGCATCATATTATTCATTGTTTGAGGCTCGACCCTTGTTTGTTGTTTGTTGATTGTACGCTCCGGTAGTATGGGATGCTGGAGGGTTTGTTTTCACTTGTTTGTGTTCCTCAGTTGTATGGGCGGCCGGGGGACTGTAGGTAGACTTTTGCTATTTACTTACAGAATTGTTCTCTATTACAGATTAGTATGAGATTGGTATGATTAGTTGAGTTTGATTCATGTCTCTGAGCATGCCTATCAGTACTCTTTCTCTCTCCTTCTTACACTTGAGGTTACCGGTATACCATCCATTTCGTAAACTTATTTTGTATACACTGTTGTTGCAAGGACCCCAGGTGCGTTGTTTCTTACTTTCACCTGTGCCTATGGTGTGTATATTCTGCTTACTAGCCTCACATGTCATTCTGTTGATTTCCCTCTAGGCTAGTTCCTATGTACCTTTCGTTGATTTCTGTGACTGCTTGCTTCTATTCTGTCTATTACTACGCTTTTATCTTATATGTGCCCAGTCGGCCTATGATACCTACTGGGTACCTTATGCTCCGCATTTGGTGCTCGCCCCTACCCCCTGCATCTTTGGGTGTAGATCATAGCGTGGGCCATCATTGTTAGATCGTTGTGATTCGTGCTTGGAGATCTTTTGGGGACTACTTCAGGCTAAGGGTGAGCTCTTGGCGATCGGAGCTTAGCTTTAGTTTATCTTTTGCTTCATGTACTCTATTACCATTCAGAGACATCTGTATATATAGTTTTGGTTTATTTACACTCCATATATGTAGTTTGGCTCTATACTATGATACCAGGTCTTGGGGTTTGGTTTAGTTTCCGCACATGTATATATTTATATCCCTGTTATCTATTTTATTTGCCTTGTTCCCTTATTTGTTAGATAGTAGCCCATTACTAACTATTCTAGGCTACGGGGATTGGTTCACCTACCGGAGGTTGTCGGTGCCATCATGACCGAGAAATCGGGTTGTGACAACTTGGTATCAGAGCTTTAGGTTCACCAGTGTCATAGATATAGGAGCCAATGTCTAGTATAGTCATGCGGATCGGGGCGGAGACATCCGTACTCAATCTTTGGGAGGCTACAATGGCATTTTAGGAAATTTGACTCTTTCCTTGCTTCTGTGTCGTGCGTAGAATCCTTGATGTTTCTGGAAATCTCATTTATTCTACTTCATTCTTCCGCAGATGGTTCGTACGAGATCATCGGCATCACGCGGAGATGAGCCTCCCGCTCCAGCACCAGCTCCAGTGCCAGCTCCAGCCGCAACTCATTCTCCAGATAT
>QJPP01000463.1:0-47724 GCA_003996215.1 Jaltomata sinuosa
ATTCAATTAGCCTTTCTTTCTTCTATTCTCATCTCAATTTCTTCTAATTCTCATCTTAATTTCTCCACTATCTTTATTTTGTGTTGTTGAATTCTGTGTTTCCGGTATCGATTTTAGTCACTCGATTGAGATCGTTATCAACTAGAGCATCAAACAAACAAAACAATAATAAGAGAGAATTGGATGGAAAAAAATTACAACCTGAATCCTATACATTGAACAGGAAGAGCGCTACATTAAGACAAATTCCTATAATTGAGATTTTAAGCAATTCTGCAGGTGCTCTACCTTGTCTTTCTTAAAAAATTCACTCTAAGTTTCATTCCTATTAGCAACTGTTGGATCTCATGTCAAACTTTCCTATAAACAAATGAAAAAATATTTTGACAATGTTTTGGGCTACAAAACTTTTAGACAGACTAAATTCAATGGATAACAATGAGGTAAGTTAAAAAAAGGGTCATAACCCACCCAAACTCGAATGGGGTTTGGGGGGGTTGAAAGTCATATGAAGACCAAGTTTGAATGAACTCAAATAGAGTGAAGAGCAGGTTGGTCAGTAATACCCATATTCAGTTAGTTGAATAATGATTAACATTTCACACATCAGACTATACATGTGAAGAAGTACATCCAATTCCAACTAGAATTAGTTCAGCATTTCATTTATCTACATAACTAGTACTTAACAAGACATAAGGGATAAACAAGAGTATACATATACTACACATTTGTTGCAATAGCAAGTGGATACAAAGGTACCACTATTTGTTAGCGTTAGGAGCATCACAACAAAATGAGTTGCCCCGAGTCATTTGCAGACCGTCTTGAGTCCCTTGGCTGCTTGGACGAATCCCACAATTACCTGCAACTCATCCAATTTCTTCACACCAAAAAAAAAGTGACAAATGCAGCAGTCAGTAATGAATAAAAATTGGAAAACCAGGAGCATAATATAATAACATAAGCACAATTATACATTGCAAGAAGTCCTGATATGGTCATTCCCGGGACCAATCACTGTAGATGGCAGTCACCAGATTTCTTTTACTAAGAACATGGTAAAACTATGAATGAAAGGATACCTAAAACTTGTCATAATTAAATGGATATTATTTTTGCAGAGCACTGCTGGCTGATCTCTCCGACAGAAAATCCGGCAGGATGAGAACATCAAATGTTTTTTTCTCATTCTTCATGGCCATCGGAAACATTCTGGGTTAAGCTGCCGATTCCTATTCTTACCTCTACAAAGTATTCCCCTTCTCAAAAACCCCAGCCTATGAAATCCACTGTGCAAATCTGAAGAGTTGTTTCTTCATCGGCCTTATCCATGGTCTGAAAAAATGAGCTCCCGGAGAAAGAAGAGCTAGAAATCAATGAGAAATTGGCTTGCACTAGAAAATTAAAAGTACCAAGTTTGAATTGGATTGCGTGGTTCCCGTTCTTCTTATATGATACAGATTGGATGGCTGGAGCAATGGGATTGCTGTTGCAATCAGTGATTCCCTCAAGATTTCTTTTACTAAGAACATGGTAAAACTATGACCGATTTTGGGCAAGAAACACTGACTTTGGCAAATAAACCCTAGAATTTACATTGATTCTGGGAAAACCCCTTTTACAGTTACAAATAGAGCCTCTTTGTTTAACTTTTAGAATTTGTGAAAAAATGGGTTTAATCCTCATTTATAAAGCTTTTATCAATTAGAAATTGGGGAAAGAGTTAATATATGGAGGGAATATAATTATTTTAATCAAAATTTTATAATAATGATAAGGGCACACTTATAAAGTGTTATTTTTAGAATTATAAAAATAGCACATTTCAAAAGTGTAGTCATATATGTAATTAAGCGTTGTCAATTATATTATTATTTGGAAACGCTTATATAATGTAGCTTATACTATTATATAGCACGCTTTATAAATGTTGTCAATGTTATCATGGCCAAAATCTCCATTTAAAGGCCACACTTTGAAAATGTTCCCATAGATACTTTTAGCAACACTTTTCAAGCGTTGTCTAGAATTAGTATGGCTAAAAGCCTAAAATGTTGTAGTGGGTAAAGCTTAAATCATGAAATAGGATGACTTAATGCATATACTTTCTTACGGGAGTTTCTCATAATCGACAATAGATCATGTGAGCTACATGGAATCTAACTATATAACACTAGTTAGCAAAGGTACCCCAAACCCTGTAAAGGTATGGGCCACCATACCCAACTATATAACCCTAGTTGGCAAAGCTGTCCTATGCCCCGCTAAGGCAAGGACACCATTAATGACATCGAGTGGTACAACTTTTATAAGCCCATCGGGCATTTCATAACCTATGCTGGTAATGTAGTTTTAAACTTGGGTAATCGAACCCCCATCGCTCGGTGCTAAATACTACTCCCAAAAACATATATATATATATATATAAAGCTCATATATACTTGTGACATATCTGATGTCAAATCTATTTTAAAAGCATAAGGGCATATCTATACCATGCAATTCACATAGCTTAGGTAGACACATCTAGATGCCAAACCTTTCATTAAACATAGAGACATATCAAAGGTCATATTGTTCATGCTTCAAAATCCTTAAAATTTAGCATAACCATAATTCAAAACATACTTTCTTTTCTAAAATCATACTTGAAGAATTAGGAATGCAAATTCCATAATATATAAGGACATGCTATCTAAACATGCCAAATTTCACTTGAGATCATGAAATTTGGAGGAATCATACTTGAAATTACCTTTAATGCATGGGCTTTTGAAATCCATTAAGGAACCTCAAATAAATCATTCATAAGTAATGAGAAACCATGAATTGATGCTAAAAAAATTATTTCATAAGTTTTCCCCAATTTGAATCAAAACCCTAATTTCACAAGTTCATAAATCAAAACAAGAATTTGGGGTTTTGGGCACAAGGGTACAAGGAACCCATTTTTGAATACCCACATACCCTATTGAAGCTAGCTTGATCTTACGATGAAAAGAAATAGAGGCCTTAACGTGGATCTTGAGACTTGGAGAAGAGGAACACTTTCTTCTTTTGGAATAGAATGACTTAGAATGAGAAGAGCTTAGGTTATTAGGGGATAAAACCCTGCTAAAAATGGTCAAAATGACCTCACTTAGGAGTTAAAGAATAGGGATAAAAGACCAAAATACCCCTGACTTAAAATAAAAAGTTGCAAGAAAAGGTCATCCTACGGGCCGCCCGACAGGCATCGTACCCACGATGGCCCATTGGCCAAGGCATCGTGCAGGGCTACCTGGGGTCTGGGTCTCGCTGGCTGGTTTTGATGGCAGGTTCCCATAAACCGTCGCACCTACGACCCCCGTGGTGACGCCCGTCGAGGAATGAAAGGAAGGGGGAAAAATCACTGGCGCATTCCGACGGTGGGCTCCCATGGGCCGTCACATCTGTGACACCCATTGTGACCACCCATTGGGCTAGGGAAGAGGGATATGGCCAAGAGCCACTGGACGTATCCCACGGTACACCCCACAGCTCGGCGAAGATCCGACGCTCGTGGCGGCTGCCCTTGGTGTCAAACATTGCATTTTTTGGATTAAAGGTTCGTTGGTTGTTTCAAATATTAGGGTGTTACAAGTTAGTAATGGGCTAATACCTAAGCAACCACGCACAGGAAGTAAAATACGTGGAAGCAAATAAGGAAAACAACACAGAAGCAAGCAACCTAAATACACAATAAAGAAACTACACCATCCTACGACCTGGTATCGAAAGTACATGAGCCATTACAAAAATATACAGAGTACTAGAAGGTGCGAAAGAAGAATATACAATTGTCTCTGAATAAACAAAAGACTAAACAGTGCAGAAAAAGAGATATGGTCAAACTTCAATCGTCATGAGCTCACCCTAGTCTGAAATATCCAAAATGCATTGTATGAGTATCCACGCAATCAACAGCGTTAGGTCTCACTAGGATCTGCACTAGAAAGATGTAGAAGTGTATATGAGCACCAATTGCAAAGCAACGGGCACCCTATGGGCATCATAGGCTGACTGAGCATATATAAGATATAAAAGCAGTATATATCAGATAGAAAAGAAGTAGTCCCAGAAGCAAAGAGAGGAAAGCACACGAAAACTAGCAACAAATAAAAAACAAGGAGAATACAATTATATTATGGTAGCCACAGAAGATATATAACATAGAACACAGGTGAAAGAGTAAAAAAACACCTGGATCCTTGCAACAAAAATATATAAAGAGAGTTTAACAAACATAGCACTATACCGGTAACCTCAAATAAAAGGCTAAGAAGGAAAAGCAACTAATATAATCATGGTAACTATACAACTTATAAGATAAGAATGATCAGGCAAGCAACCTCACAAGTTCTACTATAAGCTAATCCACTAATGATCGGAAAAGCAACTAATAAGTACTATAATAGGAGCGAGTAAGCTAGTCTACCTACAGTCCCTACGGCACCCATACACCCGAGGAACACATATAAGTGAAAATAAACCCTTCGGTATCCCATACTACCGGAGCATACACTCAACAAATAGCAAACAAGGGTACAACCATAGAAAATGAATGATATGATGTCGTATTATAGAACCAGGTATGCCAATAGTACTATATGTACTTCCTACGATCCCCACAGGCTCGATGATACAATCATGGTTAGCTTGGAGCCTATTAGGAGGGGCTTTTATATATGGATGATAGCTTGGAGCCCGGAGAAAGCCATGGAGCAACAAATGTACAAGGCCATGGGCGATCAAGATGTCATTTGGGCAATCAAGAAGGGCCCTTATGGGTTATTTCTAAAATAGTCACTTTTGGGCTATTTTTGTAATAGGCTATTTGTGTAAAGGCAATAACTATAAATAGTTGCCTTAGCCATTTTCATACTTAGATTTTTGATGATTGAATTGTCTTGAATAGACTTGATATTTTAGGTTAGGATATTGATTGGGTTCAATTCCAATTATTAGTTTAGAATGAGTGATTAGGGTGGATTCCCGAATTGCTTGTGTTATCTTCTTTGCTTAATTGATCATCGAGTTATCATCGTGTGGATTCAATTTGGTTTCTCATGCATTTGATTGAGTTCTCTTCTTCCTTGGTTGATTGTTGATTCAATTAACCTTTCTTTCTTCTATTCTCATCTCAATTTCTTCTAATTCTCATTTTAATTTCTCCACTATCTTTATTTTGTGTTGTTGAATTCCGTGTTTTCAATATCGATTTTAGTCACTTGATTGAGATCGTTATCATCTTGGTATCAGAGCTTAGGTCTTAAGAATTGTTCCATCAATTCTTAGGTCTTAGGTTCACAAAAAAAAAACGAAATTTTTTCTTGTTTGATTTCTTGTTTTTGACACTAGATTCTTGTTCCCTGGTGTTTCTTGAGTCTATATTTCAAATTATATTCAATTTGGAGTTGTAGAAGTGAAGTTGTCATTGAAGAACTTTGAAGCTTTGAAAACTTGCAAACTTGAAAAGTGGGTCTTTTGATTGGGGAGAAATTGGAGCTTAAAAACTATTGGGGTTGTTCCCTAAGTCGAGGGGAAGCTAATCCTAAAGTTTGAGCCAATTCCGAGTTGATTTGAAGGTGTTGGTGTTTAGTGTGTGTTCTAGGTGTTTTTGATATTCATCAAGAACATCTTGAAAAAGAAGAAGCCAAAAGGTACATTTGATCCAACTTTTCCAAGTTAAAGTGGTCAAAGATGTTTGTTGGGCCCACAAGTGAAATTTAAAAAAAAATAAAATTCGAAGGACCAAATTTGCCCCATAGAAAATGTTTTGGGGGCTGAAATGCACACTTGCAAACTTGGACAGAATGCTTCAAATTTTGGAACCCCAAAATTTTTCTAAGTGTTGGAACTTTTAAGACCCCAAAATTTTTCCAAGTGTCCAAACTTCAAACTCCTTCTTCTACACTCATTTCTCTTTGATTTCTCAACTATTTAACACCTAATTAACATCTTTAATTACTTGTTAACTAGTTTTAAAACATCAAATCATCTCTTTGATTCTCCAAATTAAGCAACAACAAGTAGTTTCTCCTACTTTTGTTACTTAATTCTTGAGTCCAAATTCTTTCGTGCTTCTTCTTCCTTCTTTTCTTGTCTTGTTTCGTTGATTAATTTCTTGATTCAAGTCCGTTTAGAGTCTTTCAAGTCGTCCTTCTTTCAAGAGTCACAAGGATCCATTCCTCCACAAGGTTAGATAACCTTGAATTGATTGAGCAAAACTAGTAACACTATCAATTTGGGAAAGAAGCCATAGTAGGTGAGTTGAGAGCTTACATAATGAGTGGCGTGAAGATTTTATTACTAACTTGTTTGCTAGTTTTGTAGGTACAAAATGAGGTATAAGGAAGGATGTCATCCATAGCCTCGGAATCTTTTGAAGGGGAATCTTATGAAGGCTATGATTGTGATCATGAGTTATATGATTGTGAGAACTTCTACTTCGAAAATGAATGTGAAATGAATGGGGCTTATGGCTTTTATGATGAACATGAAGGAGTAGAAGTATCTTATTGTAAATCCGATAGTGAAGATGAAGAGTATGGGGATTCTCATATTACACACCATGGTGATGAAGACGATGTGAGGTACGATGCTTTCTCCCATATTTCTTATGAATCATTTGAGGAAGATTGTGATAGAAGGGGATATTGTGAAGATGAATTACCATCCTTGTCTTGTGCTACTTCCTATCCTAGTCGAGGGGGTATAGATGTGTGGGTTCAACCAATTCGAAGACGTTGTGTGAACCATAGGAGAAGAACATCCTCTACTTCTTGGAATGCAAGAACCTATACTTCTTATTCTCCTTATAACGTGACTTGTTCTCCTTATGGTAATGATGTTGGAGGTAGAATTGAAGGATCAATAAGCCATGAAAGTAGAGTGAAATCAAATGAGCCCCTTCCGGTGAGGGATCTTGAATCTTTAAGAATTAAAGAATTAGGGGATGCCATACAAAGAGGAGTTGACAAGGTCATTCGATGGGTTGCCAATCTTAATCCCGAGGAGTTACAAAAGATGTTGAAGAAAACTACTCCTCATGAAGATGAACCCACTAAGGAGTTGAACATGGAAGTCAAAACATCCACACCTTGTGCACCAAAGTGGAAGCTTGAAGTGAAGGGATCATCTAACCCTTCACAAGGGATACTTGGCGCTTGTCCGAACTCCAATGAAATTGAGAGACAAAAGATTGAGAGGAGTAAGGGTGTGATAAGTGACAACTCTAGAGTGGAAAAAAGAGAGGTTGTGTGGAGTGATGTGAGAGGGTTGTCACAACCTTATACTAACTTTTGTACCCTCTCTTCTTTTTCTAGTTGTCTTAATTCTTGTGCAGGTATTCTTGGAAGCAAACCTATTGTGGAACCTCAAAATGTGGAACATCATGAGATGGTTGAAAGATTTCAAAGGAAGCAATTGTGCTCAAGTGTTTGTAACCAAGGTGAAGGCAATTCTTCCTATGAGCTACAAGGTAACAAAGCTAACTCTTGCACTTTATTGAACTTGGAAGATCATTGTGTGGTTAGTGGACAATTGAGTGTAAGTGATAGCTTGTATATGTGTGAGCTTAAAGAGCCTTTACCTTGTGATGATCTTGATGACACCTTGTTGCATGATGATGATGCCATTGTTGTGAGTGCCCAAACACTAGTTGATCCTATAGATGACTTGATTGATTCTTCTAGTAAGATCGATTTGAGTCCATCTAGTGTTAGCACTTGTGACTTGAGTGAAAATGTATTGTCATGTAATGGGGGTAGTCAAATGCTAATTGGCTATAATGATGGTAATCATGTGTGTGATTCTGTTGAGCTTGATATGCTACCAACTAGTCTTTATTGTGGTATTGACCAACTTGCTTGTAATGATGACCTACTAATTGAGGAGTTGTGTGATGTGATAAACGAACCTCAATTTAGTAATGGTAATGATATAGCTGGTCATGTAGTTAGTCATGTAGGATCTTTACTTAGAGGTGATGATTCCTTGGGTGTTGATTCCATTTCTAATTTTTGTCATAAGGATCTTGAGGTGGAGTATGAACTTAGGGATAATCCCTTATTCAATGATGACATGACTAATGTGAATGATGAAGATAGTGGTGTATCTTATAATGTTGGAAGTGTAGCCACCCTTGAAGGCTACCAATTGTTTGAAAATCCACTATGGTATGATGACACACTTTCCAAAGACAAAGCTCTCTTCTTGAAAGATAATAGTACGTCTATTGGAGGGGTTAGTGGTCAAAAGAAAAGGGGTGTATGTTCTCTAATGACCTCTTCATTCTTGTGTGACCCCATTCTTGATCAAGGCCCTAATGCTTGTGGATCAAAGGGTGATTCTATATGTGGGAACACCTTGAATGAAGTTCATTTAAGTAACACCTTTCTCTACTACCTCTTTGCATATGATGATGTCCATGTACGTATGGAATTTATTTTATATAGAGGTAGGGGTTTCTTGGGTTGGTCCATTTGTTGTTGTGACCAAACTATGTGGGTCTTTCATATCTTTGACCCCGATAAATCCTCATGGGTGTTTGAACCCTCTTTATTCCATGATATTTCTCACAGTCGAATCCTTTGTATGTTCTACAATGCATTGATCTTATTTGACACAAAGGATAGTTGGTTGTATTTCAAGTATGTGCCTCCTTGGCAAGTTGGTATGGTTGGTAACCCATGTGCTAACCCTCATGCTATGAGGATATGTTTGTTGTTTGTCCTTCTCATATTTTTGCAAGGTTCGGATTCGAGGACGAATCCTTTTGAAGAAGGGGAGGATGATACAATCATGGTTAGCTTGGAGCCTATTAGGAGGGGCTTTTATATATGGATGATAGCTTGGAGCCCGGAGAAAGCCATGGAGCAACAAATGTACAAGGCCATGGGCGATCAAGATGTCATTTGGGCAATCAAGAAGGGCCCTTATGGGGTTATTTCTAAAATAGTCACTTTTGGGCTATTTTGTAATAGGCTATTTGTGTAAAGGCAATAACTATAAATAGTTGTCTTAGCCATTTTCATAGGGCGATTTTTGGATGATTGAATTGTCTTGAATAGACTTGATATTGTAGGTTAGGATATTGATTGGGTTCAATTCCAATTATTAGTTTAGAATGAGTGATTAGGGTGGATTCCCGAATTGCTTGTGTTATCTTCTTTGCTTAATTGATCATCGAGTTATCATCGTGTGGATTCAATTTGGTTTCTCATGCATTTGATTGAGTTCTCTTCTTCCTTGGTTGATTGTTGATTCAATTAACCTTTCTTTCTTCTATTCTCATCTCAATTTCTTCTAATTCTCATTTTAATTTCTCCACTATCTTTATTTTGTGTTGTTGAATTCCGTGTTTTCAATATCGATTTTAGTCACTTGATTGAGATCGTTATCACTCAGTAAGTAGGATCTATGGAAGGAGTTCCCTACTACACTGTATACCCCTCCTCCAACACTCGCAACTCATAGCCCCTGGTCTAGATTGGCAAGGTCCATTGAGGTCTACACGAACACATACAAAATCTCAGAATCCCAAAGTGACTGCCCAGACTTGAATCGGGTCTATAATTAGTAAATCTTAGAATCCCAATAAGGGTGCTCGGAGTATATCTGAGTCTAAATTCATAGTAAAAATAAGTTTAGTGCTCGTCTCGACCGAGTCTAGTGTAGGTGTGAAAACCCAATGATAAAATCATCATTTAATCTCTTTTACTCCAAGAAGATCAATAAAACTAGTTTAAAATCCATTAAGAACCATTTATACTAAAAATGTGCCTTCGGGGCCATGCAAGGTTTAAAAAACTGGTGATAGTTAGGCTCGCAACCTTGTAGTAGTAAATAAATACAGAAAATTCTTTGTATGAATAATGATGATATGCTCGCATACAATCAATAGCCCAATGGATCACAACCAACCTATCGGCCCTGCACAGGCTCAATTTGCTCTACAACATAGATAACCAGCTCGATATCACAATCTAATGTCTGAGACTCATGGACATTTCCCAAATATCCTGCCATCTATGGTCCAAAGGCATATACAAAGACCACAAAGGGCCTCTGGGGTAATACTACAAAACTAGTTCGAATACTAAAGCCAACATAAGAAATAAGACAGATAGAAGAAATGAACAAGGTCTGGGGTGCCAACCTAGAAAACCCAACCCAAGGATGCTAGATAATACAATTATATTCTATATATGTAAAGTCTAAGGTAGGTAAGCCATAACCTATCTGACGTCTGACAACAAGCTACTGGATTGATATTGTCCAAGCCCGAACAATTTCGAGAAGTCCTGAACTGAAATCAAACTATCAAAACAATACTCTACTTGTCAATACAATTCTAATGGTACCCACAATGCTAATAATTTAGTCGAGTCAGAATCTGGGTCAAAATTCAGCCCGTGGGCCTTAACACTCAAAACTAGAAACAAAAATTTCCATGATGTTACCAACATCATTAGGGACACATGCTCAAAAATTGAGCAAGATTCGAGGAAGAAAATAGGCCAAAATATCCCCTACAATGCCAATAATCAAAGAGGGAAATATAGAGAGGAATTATGAAATTAAAGAAGGAAACTTACTAATTGAAGTCGAGGAAATGATGACGGACAAGAATTAATCACCCTAGCACTTTATGATGAACTCCCCAAAAGAAATGGATCTTGAGCTCAAGAAACAAATGGAGAAAAACGTATTTGGGGTTTGAAAAGAATGTAGGAGAAGAAGCTAAATATAGGCTGCCAGGCGCTACCTATGCGCACGGGGCCAGGCGCTGCGCACCTGGCTAGGCGCACACCAAGGCCAAGCGGAGGCCAAGCCATCTGCTAAGCCAGCGTGCATCCATACTAGCCACTGTGCACCCGAGCATGTGCATGCATCCCAGGCAATGCGCAGGCGAAGGCCAAGGAGGGAGGAGGCTGGCTGGCTGGTCTGCGTGCACACAGCCTGCCCATGCGTGGGTGATGGCCTAGCTAGTGCCATGCCAGCAACCAGCAACTAGCAATAAGGCAACACAAGAAAGTTCTTGTATGGACCCTTAGGAAAGCACCTGGGGTCCCACGAACTCAAATGAACTATGCTACTCAATCAAAAATGGCATTCTGGACTCAAAAGAATCGATGAAATTCCCAATAGGGGTTGATTTAATGAAAAGTGGGTCCCACGCCCAAAACTAACCTTTGGCCAACTTTTCCAAAATGGAACCCAATGGCTCAAAGCAAGTTCAGAAGCCTCGAGACCTGAACCAAAGGTCCCTCTATCCCAATGTCGATATTTAAGAGCTAACAATACTGACAAAATTTCCATCCGAGATCGTCTTCTCTGAATGTTGACCAAAGTCAAACTTCCAAGTTCAACTCCAAAAAAGCACAGAAAGCAAGATAAAACCAAACCAAAATATCCAGTACCTCAACCAAAGGTCCAACTAGACCAAAGTCCACGCTCCGGAGCTAACAGAACTGTCAAAATTTGATTCCGAGCACACTTGCTAAGAATGTTGACTAAAGTCAATGATTTTCTAAGTTAAAGTTCTAAAACAGGGAGATGGTCATAACTACCTAACGAATGGCCCAGGCACCGAACCACCAGTCCCAGAAAGTTACAAAATGACTTGGGGCCGCTACAAGATAGCTCTAATAGTACAAAGAAAGAGAAAATGCAGGAATGACCGGAAGGGTCATTACAAAGATAGTTTTAAACCAATCAAAAAAAGTTACTTTCATCTTTAAAAACTGCCTTACACCAAACTTAAAAAACCTCCTAAACACCTCTAAATCTTATAATCCAAAATTAATCTACCTTTGCAGGGAATTTTTTTTTTATATATGTGTCAAATTATTTTAACTTAAACCTAACACATTTTCCTCTTGAGTCATTTTTCTTTCTCAGAAGACTAACTTTTGTTTGTATTTGAAGCTGGAAATGAATTCCTATTTCACGCGATTCAATGCCATAAAATCCTTTCTTTTAAATTGAGTCAGTAAAGAGGAAATGACTTGTACCACTGGGAAAATATAGAAATCACAGAAGTAACCATCAAATACCTTGTGGTCTTTAACTTAGGAAGCAACCTTTGTAATTAAAAATTGATTGAATGGTTAACACAATAGGATATTGATCTACGTGAAAAGGTAGAATAGACCAAAGACCTAGTTCATTTGGTTGTTGCAACAAATACCCTACCATTGGACATCAGAAGGCCTCTATTTCCCTTTCTATCTTTTAGTTCCCTTGTGTCTCAACACTTCCCTACCTACACTACCCGACCTATTGTCTCCACTCCTAATAAACCTAAAATCAACTTATCTACCCCTAATATCTTTTATCCAAGTATTTCATACCAAAATCTACAAACTTTCAACCAAGTTCAGGTGCCAAAACTAGCCACTGATAAAATACCTTGATTTCTCATTAATTAACCTTATACACTTAAAAAAATCCATTTGCAATCTTTACTCAACCTACATACCCATTTGTGACTACCAAAAATCCACCATAACAGACTACATACAAACCTCCTTTCTCGGGCATGTCCAAAATAAACCATATCTAGAAACGAAAAGGGGATGGCAGTTGGAAAAAGAACAAGAGATGAATTCCATGAAAAAGGATCTCTCCAAGCATTAAGAGTGTCTGATGTTCCTTTAAATTGGGGCATATCCTATATCTTTTACTTAGAGTTTGATATTTTCTTATCCTTGTTTTTATGAACTTTAATGATAAAATAATATTTTGTGGGTCTAAAAAGTCAATAACCAAAAGGAGAAGAATATAGGAAACTTCTAGAAATTAGGGGATTTATGATCACAAATCAAATCACAGACCGCATGTTAGATAGTTGAAATGTTTGGAGAAAGTGAAAAAATGACCCTACTGTCACGAATCAATTTCTCAGGTCATAATGGAACCTACAATCACCCTGTAGGTGAACCAATTCTTGTAGCCTAGAATGGTTTGTAATGGGCTACTAGCAACTAAGAACGCGGAAGAAACAATATATAAATGGAAGCAAGAGAGAAAGTAAAAAAATATAACAACTGGAATATATGAATAGAAAGCCAAACCATCCCACGACCTGGTATCATAGTATAAGAGCCGCTACTAAATATACAGAGTACTGGAGGGTACAAAATAGAATATACATTTGTCTATGAATAACAAAAAGAGTACACGATACAAAAGATAAGATAAAAGTCAAGCCCCGATTTCTAAGAGCTCACCCACAGTCTCCGATGTTTGGAAAAGATGCACGAGTCTCCATGCAATCAACATCAAGAATTCACACTAGGATCTGCACTAGAAAGATGAAGAAGTGTAGTATGAGCACCAATTTCAAGCAATAGGTACTTAGTAGGCATCATAAGCTGACTAAGCGCATATAAAATATAAAAGCAGTAAATAGCCAAAAATGAAGAAAGTAGTCATAGAAAACAAACAGAGAAGTACACGGAAAAAAGCACAGATAGAAAACAAGGAGAAAACAACCATACTGGGCTAGCCACAAGATATTTATATATATATATATATATCATAGAACACAGACAAAGGGAACTAGAACGTACCAGCATCCATGCAACAACAATATATAAAGAGAGAGTTTAGAAGAATGGCAGTATACTGGTGACCTCAAATAAAAGGGAAAGAATAAACAAAGCCACTGAAATGGGACATCCTTCCTTATCAGTCTACTCAAAGGTGCTGCTATTGAAGAAAACCCCTCAACCAACCACCTATAATATCCTGCTAACCCAATAAAGTTGTGAACCTCGGTAGGGGCAGTAGGCCTCGACCAATCACGAACCTCTAAAATCTTCCTTCGTTCCACGCTAATCCCATCCAAAACTCAAGCCAAAACTCACACTTTGAGAACTTGGCAAAAATATGATGATCTCTCAAAGTCTAAAGTATAGTCCTCAAGTGCTGCTCATGCTCCTCCTCACTCTGCGAGTTTATAAGGATGTCATCAATGAAGACTATCATGAACGAGTCCAAGTATGATCTAAGCACCCTGTGCATCAAGTCCATGAAAGTTGCGGGTGCATTAGTCAACCAAAAGACATCACCAAGAACTCATAGTGGCCATAACGTGTCCTGAATGTTGTTTTAGGGATGTCACCCATCCTAATCCTCAACTGGTGGTAGCCTGACCTCAGATCTATCTTAGAAAACATGTCAGAACCCTGAAGCTAATCAAACATATCATCTATACGCGGCATCGGATACCTATTCTTTACAGTCACCTTATTCAGCTGCTGATAATCAATACACATCCGCATTGACCCATCTTTCTTCTTCACAAACAGAACTGGAGCACCCCAAGATCACACACTTGGCTTAATAAAACCCTTAGCTAACAAGTCGTGGAGTTGATCCTTAATCTCCCTCAACTCTGCTAGACCTATATGATACGAAGTAATAGAAATGGGCCTGGTGCCCAGCTCCAACTCAATAGCAAAGTCAATATCACGCTCAGGTGGAAGGCTTGGCAGGTTGGTCAAAAACACATCTAGAAAATCTCTACCCATAGGAACCGACTCAGGAGAAGATGTGTCAGCGCTAGTATCTCGGACATATGCTAGGTAAGCCAAACACCCGTGAGTAATCAACTTTGTATCACAAAGGCAAGAAATGATCCAAGATGATGTGTGGCTAATAGAACCCTGCCACAAAATCGGGGATACGCTGGGCACGACTATGGTAAAGGTCTTGGCATAGCTATCCAAAACTGCTCGGTGAGGGGATAAAGAGTTCATGCCTAGAATCACATCAAAATCTAACATGTCTAAGATCATCAAGTCAGCCCAAGTCTCTAAACCACCCACAACTATCAATCAGGACCTCACAATTTGATCCACTTCTAAAGAATCGCCTACTGGGTAGAAACAGATATAGGAATAGATAACGGCTCACTAGCCAACTGATGAACTCTCAAATCATGCTCTCCAATTAGGAGGCCATGATGATCATGCAGAAAAATAATATTTATTAACCCAGTGAGTATTGGGGTCATACCCTAGGGACTTGGGATAGACAAAATTTGATTGTAACAAATCGAATTCAAAATGACAGTAATTGCCCAAGGCAAAAAGTAAAAGGATGGGGGGAATTGGGAAAGTTGTCACTTTGATCGCAATTCACTTTAAAATCAAGAAACTAAAGGTGGGTGTACCAAGTGATTTAGACGACTAGGGGTACATATCCGATGGGGCGTCACTTATAGGATAGGGAGATCATCAATTCACTTCTATTCTCACTTATTGGCATAAGTTACATTGGTCATAGGTGTGGAATTCTTATCTCTCGATCAACATCCACATTTGCGACGATTTTGGGTAGAACATCATCGGGTTGATTAATATTCAACAAATATATGCTTGGGGAGGTCACACTATCTCTAGCTTAGACCCTTAAATGGGAGATTCCTACGATAAGAGCTATCTCTAGCTTTAAACCTAGATGGATTTCCAAGTATCCACTAGCAATTTCACATCCACAACCATGAAATTCTCTTTCAAGCAATCACATAGTCAAGTAATGTAAATTAATGTTTGCAATCACCAATTTTAGGATTAGAACATGGTGAAATTACTAGACCCATGTCAAATAAGAAATTATAAAGATGAATTAACAACACCCACACCCATTAGCAAAGCACCAATCATCAATACACCCCTAGACTAGATGATAACGGAAATTAAGCAAACAAGAAAGAAGGAGGAAAATATATGAGAATTAATAACTAATAATTAAAATTATGGGCAACAAGGGGCTAAAACCCTCACCTCCCAATTGATTCCAACAACTAGAAACTAATTCAACTCAACTAATCAAGGAAAACTAAATGAAATCCACAAGTGGGAGACCTTCGATTAATTAAGCAAAGAAGTTAAACTAACAATCAAGAGAGTCACCCTAATCACTCACTAATTCCTTAAGGGAATTACACTAAGCCTTACACTAGCAACTACAAGTTTTAGAGTATCAATCTTTAATATGCAAAAACTAGTCTTCAAAATGAAGAAAAACTACTACTTATACTAAGGAAATAAGAAGACATTGACTTTTTACAATATTTTCCTTAATGAGGCAAGGGCCTTGTTTGGTTGTCTTCTTTGTGGATTCTTGAATTTAAAGCCTAGCCACTTGCACAAATGGCCTCTTTTCTTCATCCACATCACTCCCACAGACTCATAAGCTTCCCTTTGCATGAACATCGTATGTGTCATCTATACCATCCATGCTTGTGTCAACCATGCTATCCATGCTAGTATCATCCTCCCCTTCTTGAAAATGATTCATCCTCTAATCCAAACCTTAAAGACACATGAGAAGGACAACAACCAAAACATCCTCAAAGCATGAGGGTTAGTACAAGGGTTAGCAACAATATCACCATGCCAAGGAGGCACAAATTTGAGATATAACCAAATATCCTTTTCTTCCAATAAAAGTAACTCATCATACAAGGTGCAAAGGTTTTGGTTATGATAAACATCAAGATACAAGGAAAACACAAAGGTCTTTATGGAATCAAGTATCATATCTAACTTTGGAGCCATAAGACACAATTGTTTCATTGTCTCGCAAGTAGGCCACACCAAAAGTGGTGCAATCACCCATAAGGGTTCATTCGGGTCAAAAAAGTAAAAGACCCACATATCTTTACCTCCATACAAAATAAATCTCACACCACTACGGGTATCATCATAAGCAAAAAGGTAGTAGAGAAAGGTGTTAAGCTCACTATTCTCATCTAGGGCATGCCAAACGATAAGGACACTGATAGATAAGAAGAGACATTTAAGCACAAAACAATCCTCTCTATAAGACAACTTTCCAAAGGAAGAAAGTGCACCAACAAAGCCATGCTACTAGAATAGTCGAGGGATTTATTAGGAGTCAAATCACTCCATGCCAAATAATACTCCCAAGGATTTGGGGTCCCTCCTATCATAGAACCAAACATGCTTCCAAAAGTTCCATTTGAAACTTCAACCTGTCCAACCCTATGAAGGTGACAAGGAGCTTTCAATATCCATGGACTCTCCCAAAAATAAATAAGCAACTTAGCATCCACTCGAGGGTTCTCAATTGCAAATACACACTTTAAGAAAAGAATGTTAACAAGATGGCATTCACAATTTGGAACATAAGAGGACAAGATTAAGCATTTCAAGTACACTTCATTATTATTCCTCAAACAAACTCCCACAATGAATGGATAAACAAATGGAGTCATGCTTTTAAGAATCCATCCTAACACCTCAACTTGTCTAACCACATAAGTGTGACAAGGAGTAGCACACATAAATCGGGCATCACGAATGCACCATGGATTCTTTCCCAAACAATAACTATGGTTGGCATTCAAAAACTAAAACTCACATAACTGAAGCATATCCAAAACCAACCATGAATACATTGGAGCTATATCATTACTCTCATGGTAGGGTATGAGGTCATACAATTTCCAAAACCTACCAACCATAGGAAAAATGTCATCATGACTCCAAGGAGAAACTACTTGTTGTTGCTTAGTTTGGAGAATCAAAGAGATGATTTGATGTTTTAAAACTAGTTAACAAGTAATTAAAGATGTTAATTAGGTGTTAAATAGTTGAGAAATCGAAGTGAAATGAGTGTAGAAGAAGAAGTTTGAAGTTTGGACACTTGGAAAATTTTTGGGGTCTTAAAAGTTTCAACACTTAGAAAAATTTTGGGGTTCCAAAATTTGAAGCATTCTTTCCAAGTTTGCAAGTGTGCATTTCAGTCCCCAAAACATTTTCTAAGGGGCAAATTTGGTCCTTCGGATTATTTTTTTTTAAATTCCACTTGTGGACCCAACAAACATCTTTGACCACTTTAACTTGGAAAAGTTGGATCAAATGTACCTTTTGACTTCTTCTTCTTCAAGATGTTCTTGATGAATATCAAAAACACCTAGAACACCAAGAACACACACTAAACACCAACACCTTCAAATCAACTCGGAATTGGCTCAAACTTTAGGATTAGCTTCCCCTCTACTTAGGGAACAAACCCCAATAGTTTTTAAGCTCCTATTTCTCCCCAATCAAAAGACCCACTTTTCAAGTTTGCAAGTTTTCAAAGCTTCAAAGTCCTTCAATGGCAACTTCACTTCTACAACTCCAAATTAAATATAATTTGAAATCTAGACTCAAAAAACACTAGGGAACAAGAATCTAGAGTCAAAAACAAGAAATCAAACAAGAAAAATTTCATTTTTTTTTTTGGATTTTGAAGATAACAAATTTCCAAGACTTAGATTTGTGGAAACAAACCTAAACCAAGCTCTGATACCAAATGATAAGGGAAATTAAGCAAACAAGAAAGAAGGAGGAAAATATATGAGAATTAATAACTAATAATTGAAATTATGGGCAACAAGGGGCTAAAACCCTCACCTCCCAATTGATTCCAACAACTAAAAACTAATTCAACTCAACTAATCAAGGAAAACTAAATGAAATCCACAAGTGGGAGACCTTCAATTAATTAAGCAAAGAAGTTAAACTAACAATCAAGAGAGTCACCCTAATCACTCACTAATTCCTTAAGGGAATTACACTAAGCCTTACACTAGCAACTACAAGTTTTAGAGTATCAATCTTCAATATGCAAAAACTAGTCTTCAAAAATGAAGAAAAACTACTACTTATACTAAGGAAATAAGAAGACATTGACTTTTTACAATATTGCCCTTAATGAGGCAAGGGCCTTGTTTGGTTGTCTTCTTTGTGGATTCTTGAATTTAAAGCCTAGCCACTTGCACCAATGGCCTCTTTTCTTCATCCACATCACTTCCACAGACTCATAAGCTTCCCTTTGTATGAACATCATATGTGTCATCTATACCATCCATGCTCGTGTCAACCATGCTATCCATGCTAGTATCACTAGAGAATTTAGCCACTCATAGTAAGAGAAGAAGAGATACCATCTGGGTAATTCAAAATCTCTTCCATTATAGCTGAATCTCAAGTTCTAGAATCAATTTAGGCACAAAAATTTTTAACCAAGAGATTTGGATTGAAACCCTCTTCTCTATGGAGGTGGAAAAATTGTGTACAAAGCTCCAAGATCTTCAAAATATTCAGAATGATAAAAGTTATTTACAATTGTGCCTCAAAAGGCCTTTTATAGTTTCCCAAAATGTCACTAAAAATTAGGACAAAAATGCCCTTCGGGCAGTGTGCGGCGTGATGTGCCGTTCGCATGTTGCGATGTGCACGTCGCACACTACCTTTGGTTGAACCAATGACTTCAGCTAGAATTGGGAGCTCCGTGCGAAGGGAGTGTGGTTCACACCTTAGGATGTGCACATCGCACAATGACTGCACCTCGTGATAGACTCTTCAGTGACTTTATGATCTTGTGCGGAGGAGGTGTGGTACACACCTTGTCCTGTGTGTGTCGCATGACCACTGCATCTCCTGTCAAAATCATCAGCCTTTCGAACACTTCACACTTCACTCCATTTGAGCTCTTTTTGGGTCCGTTTCCTTATTTATCATTATCTATCAAAAGTACATACATAGACATCAATAAAGGCCATAAGAACATCTAAATCTATTCAAATCATAGCAATAATTCATGGATATAGGCTCAATAAATTGGTAGATTACCAACATATCAAACCCCCAAACTTGAACTATTGCTTGTCCTCAAGGAAGATACTCACAAGACAAAGTACTTACCTAAAAATCCATCCAGTCCAAGCTATGGCCTTGGGCCCATAGTTACACAATAATGGTAAGTAAAGATGGAAAAATAGAACTATAATACAAAAATAAACCAAGACACCTACTCTATATATAAAACCTCTTTAAATTACTCTAGGAATGTTAGGCTAGCCACAACAATGTCACAAGATCCTAAACTAAGGATAAGCATCATAGTACTACTTTACAGTCCCAGAAATAGATAGAATAAGCAGGACATAGGATTTAGGCCTAGTTCTAGACTAAAACCTACCCCCAACATTCATGCAGCTTATAAAATATAAAATCTAACTAAACCAAGTCTAAAAGAAATAAATTATAATGTACCTCAGAATCGAACTGCAAGCATGAACTGTCAATCATATGCCTTCCCCTTCTTGATAGCCTCAAAATGATACCACACTATCATAAACATAAACTAGATATCAAAACAATAAAAATGACACTCATGTTGCTATACAAAATTTTAAGCCAAAAATTGGATCAGAGAATGACCCTCGAAGCCCGTGCAATGAAATAGAAAACTAATTCACAGTTATACTCCCAATAAGATGGGGGGGTGCATGCCCCAAATTTGGGAGAAATTGGAAGATAATTCACACCTCAAATGGTCCAGAACATTACACTTTAATTGGAGGATAAACATGCAATTAGAAGTCTAAGATGGAAACAGAACATGGAATTAACAAATATTTACATAATAGAAAGGCGAGGAGAATGGTATTACCTCAAGAAAATGTAGAGTCATCGAGAAATGGAAATTTTCCTTCTTAATTGTGCTCTAAACAATAGTGGAATGAGTTCGTAAAATGGGTTAGAATGAA
Source organism: Jaltomata sinuosa (assembly GCA_003996215.1). Classification (NCBI taxonomy): domain Eukaryota; kingdom Viridiplantae; phylum Streptophyta; class Magnoliopsida; order Solanales; family Solanaceae; genus Jaltomata; species Jaltomata sinuosa. The sequence continues at coordinate 20,606 of QJPP01000463.1, forward strand.
GAAGACAACTTCATTTAAACTCCCAGCGACCGACACACCTATGGCGAAATTGATGGATGTGTAGTGATGCAACTGCGGCCAGACCACCATAGGGGTGGAGGTCAATTAAAGTCCCTAGCCCCGCAGGTGCGATACACATGCCACAAGGGCGGCACCATAGAGGCAGTAAAAAGAGCGTATGGGCGACACCCAAGTGACATCACCCTACACCATAGGTGCCCCACCCAAAATGCATGGGATGCTGGGTAGATGTGGAGAAGGCACTGCAGCTGTGCCCATACCAGAACCAGCAACACCAACTGCCAACTCAACTCCAAAACTCGCCAACCGCACCCTTGAGATTCATTCCAAGCCTCAAGAACACAAATTATATATGCTACCCTACCAAAAATAGCATTCCAAACTCAACAGAACCGATGAAATTCCTAACAGAGTTCATTTTGATGAAAATTGGGACCCGTTCCTAAAACCATCATTTGACAAAAAAGGAATCCAATAGGCCAAAATGAGTTTGAAAGCCTGGGACCCAAACCAAAAATCCTACTAGCCCAAAATCAACCTTCTAGAGCTAACATCACTAACAAAATTTTTATCTGAGGTCGTCTTCTCTGAATGTTGATCAAAGGCAACTCTTGTAGTTTTAAGATTTTCAGAATAGGGAAAAGGGCTTAAAACATAAATGAACTTCCCAGGAATTGAACCGTCAGTCCCAGTAAGTCATAAATGACCTGTAGCCACTGTGGGAAAGCACAAAACACAGGAAAAGCATAAAAACCAAGGAAATGACATATAGGCTCATTACAAAAATGGTGGTAAAGTTTTTGGCACATCAATTAATTCTTCCTCTGCTATGGATTTTTATTCTTCATAGATCACAATGTCATCATTAGTAGCTATAACTTTCTCATCAACTTCTGTCTCTTCTACCTCTTCTTGGAGCAAGGCCCCAGTAGTTATTTCCATACAATTAGAAAATGACTCACTTTTACTTTTTTGGGTTCAATGGTGTTTCTTGGAAGATGCCTTTTTTGAAGTGGGTTTTTCTCCTTGGATATATGTCTATAATTTGTAATTGAGCTTTTGAAAAGAGGCAGTGTGGGAGCTTACCATTTCAGAAATATTTTGAGTTATAGCATATGTCCTTTCTGAAATTAACAAAATCTTTTCAATCATACTTTTCAATTTAGAGTTGTTTTTCTAATGACAAGGAGCGTCTCGCACGTATTGTTAGTTAGATGTCATCCCTTTGGGAGGGACATATGGAGTGGCATCCCGGTTTCCAAAATTGTTGGTGTTGATACAATTACCTTGATTTCTAATTTTCTTAGGCTTGATATTTTCCTCCTTGGTTTGCTGTGACTTATTGTTGTGGTCTCCACTGGTTTTGAAGAGGTTTTACCTTGTAATTCTGGCGCTTGTATCCAATTTTAGTGTTGTTCACATAGGTAACTTCCTCAAACTGCATTGGAGGAGTTTCTTAATAAAACATCATCGGTTGTGCCCAATTAACTTGTGACACAACCCACACATTATCAACTCATTTTACCTTCTTCAGATAACATTCAATAAGCATGTTGGTTAGGTGATTAATGTTTGTATCCATATTAGAGATCAACTGACAACTCTCCTGATTATCCTTGATGAAAGTAGTGAGTAATGGGTTTCCATAAGATACTCCACCTGTAAAACCCTAAAAATTCCAAGCTAATGCTCAAACTATTTCCATGAGTATCATGATTATTTCCCTAGTATGGTGAGTACTTTATATGTGAATCATGTTCTAAGAAACTTCTATAACAAAGTTAAGTTGAAAGAAACCCAAAAGTTTTCATGTAATACTAAATTAGGGTCAAATTGAAATGATCATAACTCCTTGAATATGAAGATTTAGGTAGTCTAGTACCCACAAAATTAAAGATCTTTGAGTCTTCTTTCCAACACCACCAACCACGCATTAATACGAGTTTGGAGTAAAACGTTATCAGTGTTTTACTAAAGGGTGTCAGTCAGTCAAAATGACAGACAAAAACCACAAAAAGGTTCCACGGGTCATGGATCAAACCACGAACTGTGGATTGCAGTCGTGGAAATCAGTTTTTCACCTGAAAACCATGGGGGGTGGGGGGGTCCACAGGTCATGGAATGATCCACGGGTCATGAAACCAACTCATGGAAATAGTCCAGAAGCTTAAAAGTGGCCTGAAAACCACAAAGAGGTTCCACGGGTTGTGGAATGATCCATGGGTCATGAAACCAACTCGTGGAAATCAGTCCAGAGGACACAAACTTCACCCAGGAACCACAAACCCTTTTTACAAACCCTGATCCATTCTATGGGTCATGGTTTATGCTCGTGGAACCCAGCGACGAGTTTTTTCAGCAGTTTTTAATCTAGTATTCCAGGGGTATTTTAGACCATTCCTTCTTTTTTTTAGCTCCGAATATGAATAGTTTTAGGCTTATTTTATTAATTCAAAACCTTAAAACATATCAGTTTTCCTTATTCGATCTCTGAAGTCAGTTTCAAAGGAGAAAAGAGTGTTCTTCTCCAAATTTTAGACCTGGGGCTTTCTCCATCAAGCTTCAAACTTCAGGTCCTCTTCAAGGATTATCATCCACCAGGTATGTGGGTATTTAGTAAGGGTTTAGTTCACCCTTTGCCCAAAAACTCAGTCTTCTATTCAAATTTCATGATATTAGAACTAGGGTTCATACCTAATCATGCTATATTTTACAGAACGCAGTCCTTATGATTTCAACATGACTTATATCTTATTTTAGAAGATTTGTACCATGCTTTTGGTGACTTTCATGATCTTTTACAAGAACTTTAAGAAACCAAGAATTTATCCTGAAATTGTAGTATTTTCATGAGAATTGGTTTTCTTCAGAATTTGACCTAGATTACTAGCATTCAATTTTAAGCATGAAATTAGACAGTTTTCAGTCTACAAGTTATCTTTAAACTTCTCCTGATTTAGCTTTCCTTCAGAATTGAGTTCAGTTTGTCAGCATTCACTCTAAACAAGTTTAAATTTCCTCATGATAATCTTTTCTATGGGTTTTTCTTCTAGAGAAGTATTCATGATTCCCAATCACTTCAGTCCAGTTATTTTAAGTATGAAAGATCTATGCATGATTCAGCAGGCTTCGACCTACCTTCAGTATGATCTATAAAATGTGTTTTAAATATGAATAGTTTTGACATTCAGATATATCACATGATACAAATTGTTCTCATGTATTATTAAGGTACTCAGTTAGTCAGAATTACATGATATGAATGCTTCAGTCTCAGTAATAGTTTGCATCTTCAGATTATATCAGTACCTTGAGCTATCCAGTATTTCAGTTGCATTCATTACTTTATATTCAGTTGGGAGTAGGCTTAGCACTGAGCGAATGAAAGGATGAAGGACCAACTATGAGATTAGGCTGAGACCTTTAGTATAAGTCCCTAAGTCCAAGAACTATGGCACCACCATAGGTATCAAAGCGGTCAACTATCAGATTAGGCCGTACGATCTTATCCCTTATTGACATCAGTTTAATGGATCCACGTCAGACTAGTTTGTACCCTTGGCAAGATATGAACACCCTTCAATCCAGGGTTACAGGTTAGCCCCATAGTTAGCTCAGCTTGGGGTATGTCGGTTAATAGTAGCTCCCACGATACATATTCATTATTGCATGACCTTGTATTCAGTTATTCAGTTCAGTTCAAGATTATACAGTTGCTTGTTTATATATTTTGTCATTGCATCAACTTATATCTTTTAGCCTGTATTCAGTTGAGTATATCAGTATATTCAGCATGCTCAATAGAAGAAACTCCCCTTAAGGATTTACTTTAAACATGACTTTCAGTATGACTAGTGACTTTCAGCTCAGTTGCACTAGTCCACAATTTACAGATATACTTTATCTTGTTAGTTCATGAAATCCCAAGTAACAACTTTACTTATATTTAAACACCATGACCTCACAGTTATAGTCCAGCAACATGATTTACATTTTCTTCAGCAAAAGAGTTTACATTCTACAACATTGACTTATGCACTTCAGATATCATACATAGTCCAGTTTTCATCCATGCTTTCAGTATACATGTATCTCCTCATGATTTACAGTAAGTGCATATCTCACATGCTTAGTACATTCAAAGTACTGACCGCATACCTTTCTTGTGCTGCATCATTTTATGATGTAGATTTCAGTTCTAGCTCCCAGGATCATGGTCAGACAGATCACAACTTCCAGTCAGCAGAGATCGAGTTCTCCTTCTTATGGAACTCCAGTCAGTTAGTAGTTATAAAAGTTATTTCAGTTGTTTATATATTGATTAAAGATAGTTGGAGGTCATGTCCCGGCTAACTGTAGTTCAGTGTTAGTAGAGGCTTCATAGACAGTTAGACAGTCAGTCACTCAGTTGTATCAGTTTTTAAATTCTATTGTATGTCAGTTTATAATAGTTAATTTTGTTATAATATTTTCAAAAGAGCTCAGCACATTTTAGCTTCCGCATTTACTTTCAGTCTTTATCTCAGCAGTATGCTAGGCCATAGGTTAGCTTGGGGTCACTTGTGACTCTAAGAACTATGTCGCATCCAGGGTGTAGGATCGGGACATGACAAACTTGGTATCAGAGCATAGAGTTCAAGTGTCCTAGGATGTCTATGAAGCTGTGTCTAGTAGAGTCTTGCAGAATGGTATGGAGACGTCTGTACTTTTCTTTGAGGGGCTACAGGGCATTTAGGAAATGTTTCCCTTCTTTCATACTCCAGTTGATCATGCAATAGAACTGCTCCCTAAGAAACTTATGCAAATTCATGCGTGGATCCAATTATTCCAATTATGCCTCATCTTCGAGGTAGTGGAGATAGTATTATTTAGATTTCTACCAGTAAGATTCTCACAGGTAGGGCCATCAGAAAGTCAAGAGACTGCACAAGGGCTTGAGAAGAGGCTACTAGTGCATGATTGGAAATCCAAAAGCATGTATCCTTTTCCACTCATGCAGTTGAGCCTACAGTAGAATGTGCTCTTAGACCCTCTTCCAGAAACTTTACTACGAGTGGAAACTTAGCCAAAAAGTATAGTTGTGTAAGCGCTTGGGTAGTACAAGTACAGTCGCTCAATAGTTAGAATGAATAAAGATGTTATAGGCCATAAGTGACAGAATCACCCTAGAACTAGGTGTATGGATTCAGAATTATAGCAGCTATAAGATGTATATGCAACGCCTAGGTGAATTGGTAAATTGTGACTAAGTCATGAGGTAAAGAAGAGAGCCTTAAACATAAGAAAGAAAGATGTGCGCCCAGAGTAGTGTTTTTGTATGATGTTCAGAAGATTATAGATAGACGATATCGAGTCCCTTAGCGTGGTTTAATTCAATTGATTTTGGTGGATGTGAACTTAGAGATGTGATATTAGTAGACGAATAGGCAAAAGTCATATTGCTAAATATTAGAAGAAGTGGTATCCACACCAGTAAGAGTATGAATCCTGTAGTGATAGCCTAAAGGGTAAAGAGGAAGCTAAGAGATGCCTCAGAAGGAGACCTAGCAAGGGTTTAGAATCTTCAGTTATAGCCTAGTTTAGGAGAGAGATCCGAAGACTTAGAGAGGTGAATTTCAAGCTAAGGGGGAGATGATAGGATAAAGAACCAAGTTGAATCTTGTGACTCAACCAGTACAGAATTCTAGAAAGGGCCATAATGGGATATCGATCCATTCTTATTCCAACGTATTTATTAACATTTCAGTCAAGTTGACACTATACTCAGACGTATTTGTGTCATACTCAAGTATTAGTTCATGCACTCCATAAAGATTCATATCCACACCCACCTCCTACAACAAACATAAATTGCTCCAGACAGTGATTCCAGTCTTACTCTACGACTCTATGAATTCCAGCTTTAGGCCATGAGACTCGGTATATGTATTTAAACCCATGTATCACAGTATGCTCAGTTCTATGTACTCAGTTCAGTCCTCAGGATATGCCTTGATTGATAATGAAATCATGCTACATCATGTATATACTCAGACCAAACTTATTGAACAATTCATGCTTATGATTTTCTTACTCTAACCATGTTTTATGTGTCCAAGATGTGATGAACTCAGGCTTTGTACTTGACTTCTCATACATCACCTAGAGAGGCTAGATCATGCTAAGTGTAAGTCAAGACTGATCAGTATTCCTTCATACGTGATGCTCATGCTCCCACTCTTTTTGACCAGTGATCTTGGCTTATGTTGTCACAACTGTTAGTGAAGGGAGCTAAGTAGTAGCCTAGATGGGAAGTACTAGATTTTCCTCTTTTCGGTGTCCCTTTGTAGGAGTTCTTGAAGTTACAGTTTCTAGATATGCTAGGGAAGAGGAGATGATTTTCAGGTAGTGTCAGCTACAAAGAATTGATAAGATGATCATAGTAATAGGCTTGAATGTCGTGATGAAATACATGGTGGCTTTTATTTATGGTAATAGTGACCCATTGATTAGAGTTCAAGGTCAGTTGATTTTCGTGATAAGAAGGAATATCATTCTTGGGATATAACTCTAGATGCAAGAGAAATAGTCAAGATAGGCTTGAACATGGTGGAAAGAAAGTAGTTAGGCTAAGAACTCAGCATCTATATGTGCACATATGAGAATTTTAGTTGCAAACGGTAAGTGTGGTATTCAAAGAAGTTGGTATACATAAAAAGGGTGTTCCCTAGCTTAAAAGCTGCCAACCGTATTATTTAAGGTGGGAATAGTCTTGTTCTTACTCCCTGCCCAATGTTCTCATAACTTATGTCCAGTAGCTTCAGATAGCAGGATAAGCTAGTAGACTCCTAACATCTGATCAGTTCAGACCTGCCAGTAATCATTCCTAAGGCCCGAAGGCCCTACCCTCAAATCAGTCCATGCTAGTAAGTTCACGAACTGTGATCTTTTCTACAAGTCGTGGTTTATGCTCGTGGAAGCTAGCGACAAGTTTTTTTAGCAATTTTTAATTTAGTATTCCAGGGTTATTTCAGACTATTCCTTCTTTTTTTTAGCTCCGACTATAAATTGTTTTAGGCTTATTTTATTAATTCAAAACCTCAAAATATATCAGTTTTCTTTATTAGATCTCTCAAGTTAGTTTCAAAGGAGAAAAGAGCGTTCTTCACCAAATTTCAAACCTAGGGCTTTCTCCATCAAGCTTCAAACTTCAGGTCCTCTTCAAGGATTATCATCCACACGGTATGTGGGTATTCAGTAAGAGTTTAGTTCACCCTTATGCCAAAACCTCAGTCTTCTATTCAAATTTCATGATGTTAGAAACTAGGGTTCATACCCAATCATGCTATTTTTTACGAAATGCAGTCCTTATGATTTTAACATGACTTATATCTTATTTTAGAAGATTTGTACCATGCTTTCGGTGACTTGCATGAGCTTTTATAAGAATTTTAAGAAACCAAGAATTTTGCCTTAAATTGTAGTATTTTCATGAGAATTGGTTTTCTTCAGAATTTAACCTAGATTACTAGCATTCAATTTTAAGCATGAAATTAGCCAGGTTTCAGTCTACAGGTTATCTTTAAACTTCTCCTGATTTATCTTTCCTTCAGAATTAAGTTCAGCTTGTCAGCATTCACTCTAAACAAGTTTAAGTTTCCTCACGATGATCTTAACTATGGGTTTTGCTTCTAGACAAGTATTCATGATTCCCAATCACTTCAGTCCAGTTATTTTAAGTATGAAATTACTATGCATGATTTAGCAAGCTTCGGCCTACCTTCAGTATAATATACAAAATATGTTTTAAATATGAACAGTTTTGACATTCAGATATTTCACATGATACAAACCGTTCTCATGCATTATTCAGGTACTCAATCAGTAAGAATTACATGAGTAGAATGCTTCAGTCTCAGTAATAGTTTACATCCTCAGATTATATCAGTACATTGAGCTATCCAGGATTTCAGTTGCATTCATTGCTTTATATTCAGTTGGGAGTAGGCTTAACACCGAGTAGACGAAGGGATGAAAGATCAGCTGTCAGATTAGGCTGAGACCTTTAGTAGAAGTCCCTAAGTTCCAGAACTACGGCGCCATCATGGGTATCAAAGAGGTCAGCTGTCAGATTCGGTCGTACACTGTTGTCCCTTGTGGACATCAGTTTAGTGGATCCACATCATACTTGTTTGTACCCTTGGCAAGGTATGAACACTCTTTCATCCAGGGTTACAGGTTAGCCCCATAGTTAGCTCAACTTTGGGTATGTCGATTAATAGTAGGTCCCATGGTCTATATTCATTATTGCATGACCTTGTATTCAGTTATTCAGTTCAGTTCAAGATTATACAGTTGCTTGTTTATATATTTGGTCATTGCATCAGCTTATATCTTATAGCCTATATTCAGTATAGTATATCAGTATTTTCAGCATGTTCAGTAGAAGAAACTCCCCTTAAGGATTTATTTTAAACATGACTTTCAGTATGACTCGTGACTTTCAGCTCAGTTGAACTAGTCCACAATTTACAGACATACTTTATCTTGTTAGTTCATTAAATCCCATGTAACAGGTTTACTTATCTTTAAACATCATGACCTCACAGTTACAGTCGAGCAGCATGATTTACATTCTCTTTAGTAAGAGAGTTTATATTCTACAGCTTTGACTTATGCACATCATCTATCATACATAGTCCAGTTTTCATCCATGCTTTCAGTATACATGTATCTCCTCATGATTTATAGTAAGTTCATATCTCACATGCTTAGTACATTCAAAGTAATGATCGCATACCTTCCTTGTGCTACATAGGTTTCAGTGCTAGTTCCCAGGATCATGGTCAGATAGATCACAGCTTCTAGTCAGAAGAGATCGAGTTCTCCTTCTTTGGGAACTCTCAGTTAGTAGATATAGAAGTCATTTCAGTTGTTTATACATTGATTAAAGATAGTTGGGGGTCATGTCCCGTCTAACTGTAGTTCAGTGTTAGTAGAGGCTTCATAGACAGTCAGACAGTCAGTCACTCAGTTGTATCAGTTTTTAAATGCTATTGTATGTCAGTTTATAATAGTTATTTTTGTTATAATATTTTCAAAAGAGCTCAGCACATTTTAGCTTCCGCATTTACTTTCAGTCTTTATCTCAGCAGTATACAGGCCATGGGTTAGCTTGGGGTCACTTGTGACTCTAAGCACCATGTCGTGTCCAGAGTATAGGCTCGAGGTTTGACACCACAACTACGGTTCGATGAATTCCAACCATGAATGTGCTTCGTTACTTAGTAAATTAGGATTACACACTCTGTCATAAGATTAGTCCATTAACCAACCCCTAACTACATTATTGGCTACAAATTGGTTCAAAGCATCCAGATCTATATAGAACTTTTCTAGAATAATGTTCTCCAGAAACCTAAGATTTTGTAACCTTTGTATAATATTTTAACCACTCCCACGCTCTTCATATAGTTTATTCCCACGTACCTGCTTAAAGTGAAAGATTTTATCACTTAACTTTATTACTTAGAGGGAACCACTTTTTTAAGAATACATTAACCAACTCCACCTAAATGCATATAGAGTTCAGTGGAAAGCTTTGGAGCAAAGTTTGTGCTTGTCTAGTGAGGGAGTACTTCAATACCTTAAGTCTAATAGCGTCATTAGGGATAATTTCTTGCTTGTACATTAATCAAACCCCCAATAAAATTCTTCCAAGTGTTGGTGGGGGTCATTGTCGATAGAATATTGAAATAGCCCTTTAGCCTTGAGCATGGTATAGATGCTTGCATCAACCTTTAAATACTTATTATTCACACGGGGTGGCTCAGTGGAAATAGCATAGTAACTTTCCCAATTAAGGTCAACAAACACATTGACCTCCTCTTCTAGTTTGAATTGTTGCAAGGATGCTCGATTAGCGGCGGCTGCCACAATTGTTGCAACTTATGCTCTTTAGTTGCTGCTTTTTTAATATTAACCTTATTTAAATCATTAACATGGAAATGTTTGATGGAAAAGATAAGACCTAATAGATATAAATGCCAATAAGTAAGTTCTAAAACAATATTCTCCGGCGATGGTGCCAAACTTTGACACACTCAAGATGCACACTTAGATAATGTAATACAATCATATGCAAATATTTTAACCCAAACTAGTTTAGGGTTGAGTCCTACAAGGAATATAGAGTACATGGTACAAATTGGATAAGTACTAGATTAATGATTTGAATTTTATTCCATAAGAGTTGAAAAGAAGTAATTGTCACGACCCAATTTCTCAGGTCATGATGGCACCTATAACCCTCCAGTAGGCAAACCAATTCCCGTAGCCCAAAATGGTTAGTAATGGGCTACCAACTAACCAATACGCATGACAAGCAGAAATAAATGAAAGAAGAATAAGATAAAGACAAGTGAAAGCAAAAACCTGAATATATATAAGAAACTTACACCAACCCCAAGACTTGGTATCGACAGTACAAAAGCTTCTAATAGGATACAAGTGCTAAAAGTAACAAAAGATAAGTACAACTGTCTCCGAAGATACAAGAGTAACAGTACAAAAGAAGAGATGTGGTCAAGACTCGACTTTCAGGCGCTTACCTTAGTCTTGAAGATCCCAGAAGCTGCATGAGTGTCCAACTCGATCAACGGCAAAATCTCACACTAATATCTGCACTAAAAAATGCAGAAGTGTAGTATGAGTACTAATTACTAAGAAATGGGTACCCAGTAGGCATCATCAACCGACTGAGCGCATATAAAATATAAAACCCATAAAAAGCAGAATACAAGAAGATAGTCATAGAAGACAAGAAAGAAGCACAAGGAAACTAGCACACGCGTAATCCAACCAAGAGTACATGAATAACATGGTAGCATAGAAGATACACATACACAGATTCACAGGTGAAAGAAGGAAGAAGGACGCACCTGGGATCCTTGCAACAATAATATATATAAGGAGAATTTAAACAGATGGGCGGTATACCAGAAACCTCAAAATAAAGGAAAGGAAGGAAAAGAAAGCCAACAATTGAACTAAAAATCACACATTAATAGAACCATGTCTAAGGGATCAAATACCAAGATAAAAATAGACGTAAACAACTCATATGTCAAGCCTAAGATGGAATAACTAACCCAAAAGCATCCAAAACTGCTACTCAAGCAAACAAGAATCAAAACCCCACAATTGCTCAGAAAGCTACACAACTAGCATCGCAGTAAGATGGGACCCACTAGCCCCTCAATAATCTCAGTCCGAAGGATGGTGCCTCAATGGGCTAAAACCATTCATCTAATCGATACCGAAATTCCATACTAGTTCTAAGAAATCATAGAAGTAACATAATCTACCTATAGTCCCAACGGCCGCCCACACAACAGAGGAACACAATCAAGTAAAAACAAACCCTCCGGCCGCCCATACAACTGGAGCGTACACTGAACACACAGCCAACAAGGGTGGAATCGGCATGCCAAATGCGTGATAATGATATGATGTGAAAGTAACTGGTATGTTCCCCCTCAGGTACCTCAAGGGCCCATATAGAGGTAGGACCCATGGAAGGACTCTACCTGTGTACCTATCTTATGTTGTAAACACCTTATTTGGCATACGCAGCCCAAGGCCCTTGATCCTGGATCAACGAGGTCCATGGAGGTCTACTCATTGACCATATACATCACCCAACGATCTCAAATAGTAGCTCAAAACTGAAAACCTCATAGTATATGCCCGGGATTGAACCGAGTCTAAAACAGTAGTAAAAGTCTCAATAACCCTCTCAAAGGGTGCTCGATGGATACCTAGGTCTAAATCAGTAGTAAATATCTCAATAACCCTCTCAATGGGTGCTCAAAGGATACTTGGGTCTAAATCAGTAGTAAAAGTCTCAATAACCCTCTCAAAGGGTGCCCGACGGATACTCGGGTCTAAATCAGTAATAAATCAAGTCTAGTGTTATGGCCCTGCTGAGCCTAGTATCAGTAGGAAATCAAGTCTAGTGGTACGGCCCTGCTGAGCCTAGTATAAGTATGAAAAATCAAGTCTGAAATCATCCAAATCCTATTTTATCATTATTTATACCAAAAGTGGACCCCCAGGGTCATGCAAGGTTTAGAAAACCATCTATAGTAGGACCGACGCCCAAACTGTGATAAAATATGCAGGGAAAAACCTTTTCATGGATGATATGCTCTCCCACAAATATAAATTAGCCCAATGGCTCACAAATATTCCTACCGGCCCTGCACAGGGTCAACAATTCTACACCAGACATAACCAGCCTAAAATAAAAGCTCTATGTCCGGGACTCGTGAACATTCCCAAATAACCCACCACCATTGTTCTAGAGTCCATACAAGGCCACACAAGACAACAAAGGTAATACACAATACTACGCGAATACTACAAATAACGTATGAAACAAACGGACAAAAAGGCGGGCATGGTATGGGGTACCAACCTATAGCAACCCATCCAAGGATACTAGTTAGAGCAGTTATAGTCTATATTTGTAGAGTCTAGATAGGGGAAACCATAACCTACCAGTCGTCCAATGACTAGATTCGGGAACAGTGTCGGCTAAGCTTGAACTGCTTTGGGAAGCTCCAATTTACAAAAACACTATCAAAACAATATTTTGCATATCAATACGAAGCTAATGGTACCCATAACGTCACAAATATAACCAGGTCAAAATTCAAGCCATCGACAGGCCCGTGGGCCTCGCAACCCAAAACTGGAAATAAAAGACACCATCGTGTTCCTTACAATCCTGGGAGCATATGTTCAAAATTTGAGCAGAAACGGACATGAAATGGGGCTCCAAAACAGCCCACCCATTTAAGAATTTAAGAGAATTTAAATGGAAAAAACGGGAATTCAAGAGAGGACTTACCCGTCTTAGAAGCCAATAAATGAGCTAGGATCGATGAAGTATTATCCTCCAACCAGTTGGGGTCAAAAATGGTTAAATATGGAAGCTTTGGGGTATTTGGCAATGGAAGTTCGGACATGGAAGTGTTTGGAAATGAAGAAGAAAAAAGGGGAAATGCCAAGTTAAAGTAGTCGCCTTGGCCTTCGCGGAAGCGGCCAAGGCGTCGCATACACGAAGAACAAAATGGGGTGGCTGGCCAAATGCCCTATGCGAAAGCAGCCTTGGCCCGCATTCGCGAAGAATAAAAATTAGGACAGCTAGAATTGCCATGTGCGAACGCGGCCAGCTCCCCGCGTTCGCGATGAGCAAAATGGACTATGACATCAACCAGCTGCCAAGGACAAATTTTCACACTTTGGGTCCCCGAGAACACATTTGGGGTCCCGTGGACACAAGAAAATAGTGATATTTGACTACAAACGGTATTCTGGATCCAACAAAATACACGATAATCACATCAAAGGTCGATTTAATGAAAAGTAGGCCCCACATCCAAATATCAACCTTAGGCCAACTATTTCCAAAACGGAACCCAATGGCTGAAATCAAGTCCAGAAGCCTCAGGACCCAAACCAATAGTCCCTCTAGCCTAAACTCAATGTTCCGGAGCTAACGACTCTGACGGAATTTCCATCCGAGGCCATCTTCTCCAAATATTGACCAAAGTCAACCCTACAAGCCCAACTAGACGGAAAACATAAAATGAGAGAGATTTCCATGTTGAATTGCTCCTCAATCCCGACCAACAGCCCAACTAGACAAAAGTCCACGCACCGGAGCTAATGGAACTGTCAGAATTCAATTCCGAGCACGATAGCTAAGAATGTTGACCGAAGTCAATGATTTCCAATGTTAAAGCTCTAAATCCATGAACGGCCAAAAGGACAAAACAAACGGCCCGTACATCGAACTACCGGTCTTAGCATGTCATAAATTACTTGAGGCCGCTATAGGCATGCTCTAACAGTAATATAAAAGGAAAAAATATGAGAATGATCGTAAGGGTCATTACATCATTCACTACTACAAAGGACTTTCATCCTCGAAAGTCAAGAAGGAATGAAAAAGCAAAAGCTTAACAACAGAGGATACAAAGCCCGCACTACTCTCTCAGACAACCCGGGTAGCCTCCTCGACTGAATGGAACCCAACATAACAAAACCACGAAAGGCTACCAAGATAAAACTCCTTACGAGCCAAGCTATATTTTAACCCTTTATTTCACAACTCCAAGGGCTTGCCAACCCAAATTGAATCTTGAGAATCTTAACCGGGAAGCACTGACACAACATCGAAACCAGAGAACCAAGGCAATCAACCCACAAAACTCAAATCCTCGAAACCACAACCAAGTTCAATAAGAAGCCATCAACCCAAAACTTTAACTCATGAACCCGCTGATCCACAAAAACCCTTTATCCTGAACTGACTCCTATGCACCATAATTATGAATCTTCACACATGTCAAACACTCGAGCTGCTCTCGAAACACCAACTGAACCATGAGAGATCAATAGTTCCCACTTACACTCCACCATGAATGAAGTTACCCTTTATACTCAAATTTAACCCAAGCTAAGCTATAACTTACTAGACTTGCCATCTGAGATGACAACCTGTAGCGTACCCTCAAAAATTTGAGTTATCTGTGCTGACTAACCATCAACCAATGAACGGATGCTTTGCTAACATCAAACTCGATAACTGAACCCAACTGAACAACCCATCAAAATTCAATTGAAGCTTGCACACTAAGTTTAGGAAAAGCATGTAGGAACACCCTGTGTCAACAAAAAAATTTCCAAACTATCGACCATAGCCGACCTTGCCGAACTGTGCCAAGTCTGAATCAACTGAAAACAAATGAACCAGGGCAACCTGTCCCCAAGAATCCAAACCAAAACCAAGTCTCTGCAAGGATGGTAAGCCTACCACAAAATCTGTAGTCAACAATTTAGCTCCAAGCTTTAAGAAGTACCGCTGCTACTCCTAATACTCGAACACTCTTTGGATTTGACATTGCCTTACTAACCTAACCTCGGAAAGAAACCCACCATACCATGAATATCAAGTTAGAACACCCCGTAGTCAAGGAAAGGGTGCTTGAAGTCCAAGGCCACAATCTAGATATAGAAATTTGCATTACCCATCAATTCACCTCTTCGGCTTGAATCAACCATTCTACCGTATCAGCATGCAACCAACCATCCCAAAGCATACCACATACCAAACTTTTAGTCCATACTGGCTGAGTCTAACCAACACGGAAATGCCACATAACAGACAACCCTCGAAGAATCAACTAAATAAGATTTCAAACTCTCGGCAAATGAAGGCAACCACCAATCGCAAAGTATCATTAGAACCCACAATAGCCTCGCTAGTCTCAACTCGCACAATCTGATCACACATAATACACTACTGCTAAATCTCAAACTTATGTTTCTGAGTCTATCCAACCATAGTAGAAGGAACCTCGTACTACCTAGAACACCGTTGAAATCTAAAATGTTTAGCCTAGCTCAATAGTTAGCCAAGGACTAGGTGTCCAAGGCCAATTGTCACTCCATAATTGAAATAGGGAAGCTAAGTTGGTCGAACTCAATGCCTTCCAACTTAAGAAGTTGTAACCAAAAGAACCAACCACGAACCATCTGGAGTAGTTTGCAAGCCCATGATTCTAAAACCCAATACTAGTTGGCAACCAATACCTCTGTCAAACCTCTGTGTAGACCCGTACACTATCGACGAACACTTAGGAACTGGAGTCAACTAAACTCTGAACATACTATTTCCCAGCCATAACTGCTACTGAAACCTCAAACCAACCAAAGGGAAAAAGACACTGCAAATCAAAATTTGGATGGAGCAATCACCAACACCCAAGCTAGAGCAAACTCTCGATCGTCACCTCAGCTAGCTTACTAAATCACATAAGCACAAACAATGAGTCATCACCCTTCTTTGCAAATCCAACGAAACCCCTTTCAAAGGAAGCACCAAACCTAACAAGCTCTCTATCAAAGAAACCTTGAGCTATTTCCATAACTCCCACAACTCTTACCGGCAACACTTGATAAGACAGAATGAGGGTAGGCCAAATGCCTAACTCAACCAACATGTTGTAGGACAAAACTCACTCACAAAGCCACAATTCCATAGTTAGACCTCAGTCACGATGCTACCATCAACACTTAGCCATACTCAAACTCAATTATATCAACCGCAACTGAGGAGAGCAAGAAAGAAACTCAACTAGACTTAGAACAGAAGGAAACCATGAAAGAAAACCATACCTGCTAACTTACCAGACTAAACAACTAAGGAGGGTCAATTTTGGTCACCAGAGAAAAGAAAAACTGACCAATGCTCTAACATAAACAACACCACTCGACTTAAGACAAGAGCTCAAACTCCAACAGTACCACTGGTATCACAAAAAACCAATACAAGGACCTCTAGTCATGCTAGATAATGGCCTAGGCAACAACCATATGGGACCGCTAAAAAGGAAGACCCAAAGCAAGCCTAGAACCACAACAAACAGGAAGCGAGCTCTACAAAACTTAACCACGAGCTACAACCTTGGGAAAAAACCTCTCAAGGACATCTCACCCTATCCACTACTAAAAGAGATAAACTACCAAAGAACACGCTAATAGAACTACAAATTCAAATAGTAAATAAACTGAACAAGTAAAACAGGGAAGCACATAAGCAAATACATAAAAATGGGAGAATCACGATGCCAGCAAGGCTATCACCAACTGAAGGTAAACAGAGTCGTACCTAGAGCAACAACATTAGGAACCTCTACCTCTGGCCCACCAAGAGGGGCATCGGACTGACGGTGTCCAATACTGGTTGGAGTAGTCGAAGCTAAAGGCTCAACCATCCCTCACCGAGGACAATCTCGATAAAGGTGAACAATCTCCCCGCAATCATAACAAACAGTCTGGGTAGGATACACAATCGTGGGACAGTTCCTAGCAAAGTGCCCATGCTCACCACATCGAAAATAGCCTCTATTAGATAAAGCCCGATGGGAAGATCTCACTGAACCTGACTGGCCACCACGGCCTACAAACTCTGGAGGAAAACCCCTAAGAATATAATCCATACCCAACCTACTCTACTCAACATACCCTACACAACCACTCTCTAAAACCTGTGGAGCAACTGAAACCGGTCTGCTAGATAAGAAGCAACAAAACTGACCCTAGCAGACAATCCCCTACCTCGAGTCTGAGAACCTCAAAAATTGCCCTGACAATGATACTTCTTAATACTGCCTCCATATGACTCACGACATAAACCCTCAATAGTCCAAGCGTGATCAACTACCTAAAGGAAATTCGTCCTAACTATAACCAAGTGTTTGGTCTCCAAACAGAGCAGCGAAATCAAACCACCAACAAAGCTCTAAATCCTATCCAACTTTGAAGGCACAGTTGATAATTTGGTAATCTACCAACTTATTGAGCCTATATCCATGAATTATTGCTATGTTTTGAATAGATTTAGAGGTTCTTATGGCCTTTATTGATGTCTATATAGGTACTTTTGATAAATGATGAGAAACAAGGAAATGGAACCAAAAAAAGCTCAAAAGGTGTGAAGTGTTATGAATAGCTAGAGATTCTGACCTGAAATGTGGTGGTTGTGCGACACGCACAAGCCAAGGTGTGAATCGCACCTTCTTTGCATAAAGTTGCAAAAACCACTGAAGAATCTGTTAAGGGGTGCGGTCGTTGTGCGACGCGCACATTCAAAGGTCCAAACCACACCCCCTTCACATGAAGCTCCCAAAGTTTGCTGAAGTCACTGGTCCATTTGAAGAGGGTGTGCGCACATCACGACATGCAAACCGCATGTCGTGCCACACACCACCCGAAGGGGTAATTTTGTCATAAATTTTGGTAACGTTTTGGAAATCTATAAAAGGCCAATTTAGGCACAATTGTGATAACATTCTTCAGTTCTGAATATTTTAGAAAGCTTTTTGCCTTGAAAACAAGGTTTCCTCTCCAAAGAGAAGAGGGTTTGAATCCATTCTCTTGGTTAACCATTTGTGTTCTCAAATTAAGCTTAGAACTTGAGATTTAGCTATAATGAAGAGAATTTTGGCTTACACATTTGGTATATCTCTCTTCTTTGCTATGAGTGGCTAATTTCTCTTGTCTAGGGGTGTGTTGATGATGGGTGCTTGACAAATGAGTGTGAGTATTGTTAATTCATCTTTATAATTGCTTATTTGACATGGGTCTAGTAGTTTCACCAAGTTTTAATCCTAAAATTGGTGGTTGCAAATATTAATTTTCATTACTTGACTATGTGATTGCTTGAAAGAGGATTTCATGATTTCGAATATAAAATTACTAGTGGGAACTTAGGACTCCATCCACATTAGAGGTTAGAAATAGCTCTTATCAAAGGAATCACCTATTTAAGGGTCTAAGCTAGATATAGTGTGACCTCCCCAAGCTTAGATTGGTTGTTTGTTGATCAAATCGATGATGCTTTAATCGAGATTATCGGATATATGGTTGTTGATCGAGAGATAACAATCCATACCCTTGACCAATGCTACTCATGTCAATAAGCGAGAATAAGTGTGAAGTGATAATCACCCTATCCCATGATTAAAGCCCCATCAGATACACATACCTAGTCACCTACTCAATTTGGTACACCCACTTTCGTTTATAGCTTTGATTTGAATTGTGATTGTAGTGACAACATCCCAATTTCCCCAACCTTTTACTTTTCTTAGTTTGAGAATTTACTCTCATTGTGATCTCGTTTCGCACAATCGTTATTTAGCTAGCTCCAAGTCTCTTGGGTGCGACCCCGACACCCGTTGGGAATTATAAATTTTGTTTTCCTGCACGATTGCCATGACCTTCAACTTTGGGGAGCATGATTAGAGCGTTCATAAAAAATGGCACCGTTGTCGGGGACTTGAGTTGATAGCTATTTTTGATTGTTGATTTGAAATCACTTTGAGAGTGCTTGTTTTTTTTACTTTTGTTTGTTTTTTGTGTTGTAATTAAGTAGGCTAGCCTATAAATAAGGCTGACGACAACGAGAGAATTGACGGCTTCATGGAGGACGAAGAGGCTGAGCCTATGATGCAAGGGGGTGTGGGTGCAATCCGCCTACCTCTCACGGTGGAAAATGTTGTCTTTCATGTGACTAGCACTATGCTCTACTTAATCCAAATGAAGGGCCTATTTTGTGGAGCAGCACATGAAGATGCCAACCGTCATATTCATAATTTTGTGGAGATTTGCCAACCATTTATTTTTCAACATATCTCACAAGAGTCCATCCGATTACGCCTATTCCCTTTTTCCTTGATAGGGGAAGCCACGACATGGTTGGAAGAGTTTTAGGATGACTCTATCACATCTTGGGATGAGTTCATTGAGGCATTTACATCAAGATTCTTTTCTCCATCTCTAATGATGAAGCTAAGAGATGAGATTACCAACTTTAGGCAGCTCCTGGATGAGGCTCTATATGAAGTTTGGTTAAGGTTCAAAAAGAAGCTTCTCTTGTGTCCAAACCAAGAGTTGTCGAATAACGTAATGTTGCAAAGCTTCTATTGGTCGTTAAACTCTCTAAATAAGTTGGTGGCTGACAACCTTAGAGGTGGCATCTTCATGGACATAGAATTTCCCATTGCCTTAGCTTTGTTAGAGCGAATGACAAAAACCAATCAAGCTTGGCATAAAAGAGAAGTTGATGTGCCAACTTCGGGAGGACCCTCATCCATCTTGGTTAATTAAATGAGGAAGAAGGATAAGGATCATGATGAGACAATGGACAAAATGATGACACAAAGTGATTTGATGGTCAAGAATGTAATGAGAGTTGGTGGTGCTAAGACAGTGAATGCGGTGAGTACACCAGAAATGTAACATCCCGTATTCTGCATATACTAGTCCTATTCATATATCACTTGATATAGCCTTGTCATATAGGTGAGGGACCGAGTTTATTATATGAGCAGTGATAGTTTAATGTGTATTGGGAGGTGCTGTAATGCCCCATTCAGTTCAGCACGTAAACGGCCAAGTTAACCTCGACAAAAGTATTTAAACTCGAGATGGTAAGATTGTATTTGAGTAAATATTTAGGGTGAAGTGTTAAGTTAAAGCAAAAGGGATTAGAAATTAGAAAATAGAATAAAATAAGAGAGCTGCTTGCTTGACTTAACTAAGCTAGTAGGTGACAAGTAGGTGCATCACCTACTTTGACTTATTGACCAGCCTAAAGAACTAGGTAGGTGCATCACCTACTAAGACTATTTTGACTAGCTTAGAGGGCCAAGTACACCCATCACCCACTTGAATAAATTCTGGCCCAAAGAAGTGAAAGAAAGGGAATGAATTGGCAGCCAAGGCCCAATAAGGTTAAGTCCAACAAAGCCCATGTAAAATGGCCAAGTAGGTGTATCACCTTCTTGACATTTTGTGGCTCAAAATGAGCAAGGAAAGTCGGCCAAAGCAGCCCCCCTTTAAAGGGGTTAAGACCAGCTCATTTCACTCATTTTAACTTGAAAAAAAATAGATTTTAGAAGTTCTTTCTTTCTCTCTCTCTTAGCTTCACATAGCAGCCATAAAATACCATTAGGGTTCTTAAGTATTCTCCCTCTTTTCAAGCTAAGTTGAAGGGGAGTTCAAGCTCTTGAAGAAGTACAAGTTAGAAGGACAGATTTTCAGAATTTAAGATAAATAATCTGAAAGAGGGAAGCTTAATTCGTTGTAATATCCGAGTTACACAACAAGGTATGTAAGGTTTCTCAGTTTCATATTCCTTGGCATGAACTCTTATATTTGTGTTGTTACCAACGAAGTGAGTTTCCTAGTAAAGGTACTTTCAACAGCAAGCTTTGTGAGTTATTCTCTAAGCCAAATGAGGTTCATTGTATCATATAAGCTCCTAAACAGTACGTTGATGTTACGTTTGTTCCTTATATCATTGTTACTGCCTTAAGTGCATGTTCACATGTCTTCTACTACTGGTCCATAGTTTTGAGCTCAATAAAGGTTACAACCACCAAAGTAACAATCTCAAAGATTAAAGAAACTAAATGAAGTAATCTGTATATGTGTGGGTGGCAGCCCAGGGGTGAAAGCCTAGCATGGGTCGATCCCTATTTGTGTACTTATGGGTGGCAGCCTAGGGGCGAAAGCCTAGCATGGGTCGATCCCAATTTGTATATTTATGAGGGCAGCATCCCAGGGGTTAAATTGCCTAGCATGGGACTCCTCTTCTACCACTGATCAGTTGGTCACGTGTATTACATGCCTTACAATGATCATAAAGCAAAGAAGAGTAACCAAAGAACGTAATATACATGATTTCGCAAGTGTAAGCGAATGTGATCTTCTGTTCTTATTTACATGTTTATGCACTGATACCTTATTCTATTTGAGCTCTTGTTTACATATGGTTTACTTTATGCCTTACATATTCAGTACATTCTCTCGTACTGACGTCCCTCATGGGGACGCTGCATTTCATGCCGCAGGCACATGTACTCTTGCTAGTAGACCTCCCCAGTAGGAGCACAGGACACTCGGCTGCTGTTGGTGAGCTCCAGGTTGATTCGGGGCTTTACCGAGTCTTTGGTATATATTTTGGGTATTGTATAGTTAAGGGTAAGGCGGGGCCCTGTCCCGACCTAAACTAAGTTTGTCTATCTTGTAGAGGCTTTGTAGACCAATGTTAAAGTAAAACTTAGTTATGTCTTTGCTCTTAACAGTTGTGGCCTCAATGGCCAGATCGTGTACATAAGTTTTGGGCCTATCTATGTTGGTCTTGTTATTCAGGCAGCTTATCTATAGTCAAAGCTTCTTAATTGTCATAGTTATATGCATGATGAATCACAGGTTATAAGCCGGTTCTCTCGGGCCTTTAGGGCATCGAGTGCCTGTCCGTCTAAATGTAATTTGAGGCGTGACAAAAGTGGTATCAGAGCAGGTCATCCTAGGGAGTCTACAAAGCCGTGTCTATGTAGAGTTTTGCTTATGGGTGTGTTGTGCACCACATCTATAAACAGGAGGCTACGGGACATTTAGGAGTTGTCTCTTTTTCTTCATCTCTTAGATCGTGCAATAGAGCCAATGTTATAGGTTTATCGTATCTAACCTTTGAATTGTTTTCATTATAGAAAAAATGCCGGTTACTAGGAAAAGTAAGAGTACTGGTAAGCAAGTAGATGTGGCTACTGGAGAAGGGACCAGCAAATCACCACCTAGACGAGCTAATCAAAGTGAGGCTCAACTGTCTTCATCACGGACTTCCTCCACTCCTCCGTCTCCAGAAGAGCTAAGGAGGGCAGCAGCACCCCAAGAACCACCAGTTAATGCTACTGACCAAGATTTAAAGAATGCAGTCCAATTGTTGACTCGTATACTTGCTGGTCAAGGACAAGGGCAAGCAGGTCCAATTGCAGGTACTAGTGGTGCAAATAGGGAAGCTAGTGTGCGGATACGTGATTTCCTTAATTTGGACCCTCCATCATTTACCGGGTCAGATCCTAATGAAGATCCGCAAGACTTTATTGATCAAATCCAAAGGACCTTAGATATTATGTATGTATCTGGTAAGGAAGCAGTTGAGTTGGCAACATATAGATTAAAAGGTGTGGCTGTATTGTGGTACGAAGCTTGGAAACAATCTAGGGGTATAAATACACCTTCAGCTAAATGGAAAGAGTTTAAAAAGGCATTCCTTGACCATTATCTGCCATTGGAGATTCGGGAGGCCCGTGCAACTCAGTTCTTAAATCTTCACCAAGGGAATATGAGCGTGAGAGAGTATAGTCTCAAGTTTAATTCTTTGGCCAGGTATGCTCCTAATGTAGTAGCTACTATGGAGGATAGAGTTCATCGTTACGTGGATAGATTGGATTCATATCTGGTTAGGGATTGTACTATTGCTGCTTTGAACAAAGATATGGATATAGCAAGGATACAAGCTTTTGCACAAAAGATGGAGGATCAAAGGCAAAGGAGAAGGACACAAGAGTCGGAAAGAGGGCAGTCCAAGAGGGCCAGATCTATGGGCCAGTTTACGCCATCCCAAGGTGAGTTTAGGCCTCGGTTTTCTAATAGACTGCCTAGGCCATCATCTTCCTACTCTACAGCTAGCGCTCCACCTCGGTTTCAAGGGTCTAGGGCTAATCAATTTGGGCAAAGGAGTGAGAGTCAAGGCTCACAAGTAGCGGGGTACCAAGAACAGGGAAGTGCGAGCCAACCAAGACCTCCTAGACAGTTTTGTAAACAATGTGGAAGAAATCATCCAGGTATATGTCGGCTTGGAACAAATGTTTGTTTTTGGTGTGGTACACCGGGACACATGATGAGAAATTGCCCTCAAAGGGGCATGGGTAGCATGGCACAACCTACTGGATCGGTTGCTGCATCATCATCATCGGTGCCTTATTTAGGTAGGGGGCCACAAGTGCCTGCAGGTCGTGGTAGAGGTGGTAGAGGAACTGCTAGTTCTAGTGGAGTTCAAAATCGTACATATGCTCTAGCGGAACGACAGAATTTGGAGGCTTCACCTGATGTGGTTACAGGTACATTGTCCATCTTTTCATATAATGTATATGCATTAATTGATCCAGGCTCTACATTATCATATGTAACTCCATTGATTGCTGGAAAGTTTGAAGGAACGCCAGAATTATTGGTTAAACCATTTGAAGTATTTACGCCAACTAGCGAGTCTATTATAGCTAGAAAAGTCTATCGTAATTGCATAGTAACTGTTTGTGACCGTAACACATTGGCTGACCTTGTTGAGCTAGATATGATAGATTTTGACGTTATAATGGGTATGGATTGGTTGGCTTCATGTTATGCCATGGTAGATTGCCGAGCTAAGAGGGTGAGTTTCCATTTTCCAAAAGAGGCAGTCCTTGAATGGAAAGGTAATGTTGGGACACCAAGAGGTAAGTTTATTTCTTATCTTAAGGCAAAGAAGATGATGTCCAAAGGGTACATATGTCATCTAGTGAGAGTGAGAGATATAGATGCGGAGCCACTAGATCTTCAGTCTATTCCAGTGGTAAATGAATTTTCTGATGTATTTCCCGAAGAGCTTCCAGGTTTGCCTCCAGAACGAGAGATAGAGTTTGGTATTGATGTGATTCCAGGTACTCAACCCATCTCCATCCCTCCATATAGGATGGCCCCGGCAGAATTACGAGAATTGAAGGAGCAATTAAAAGATTTGTTAGAAAAGGGATTCATAAAGCCTAGTATATCCCCTTGGGGAGTGATAACGGACAAAGAGGGAAGAACAAGAAGGAAAGAAAACAAAAGAAGGATATGTGAGTTAATATTCAAACTCTTGAATTTATGGGCAACAAGGGACTTGATACCCTCACCTCCCAATTGAATTCAATAATTCAAACACAAACCCTAGTTTGAGACAAATCAAAGGAACTCAAGAAACCACAAATGAGCAACTTTCGATTAACCAAACCAAGAAGTTCACCAACAATTCCAAGATCGACACTACTAAAATTACCAACTAATGCTAGGCTTCACCTAGAAACTACAAGCTAAATACCTAGAAACTACAAGCTTCAAAGCTCAATATTCAATATTCATCAAAAAAACTCCTTCAAAATAAAGAAAAGCTACTACTTATACTAAGGAAATAAGAAGACATTGACTTTTTACAATATTGCCCTTAATGAAGCAAGGGCCTTGTTTGGTTGTCTTCTTTATGGATTCTTGAATTTAAAGCCTAGCCACTTGCACAAATGGCCTCTTTTCTTCATCCACATCACTCCCACGGACTCATAAGCTTCCCTTTGCATGAACATCGTATGTGTTATCTATGCCATCCATGCTCGTGTCAACCATGCTATCCATGCTAGTATCATCCTCTCCTTCTTGAAAATGATTCGTCCTCGAATCCAAACCTTAAAACATATGAGAAGGACAACAACCAAAACATCCTCAAAGCATGAGGGTTAGTACAAGGGTTAGCAATAATATCATCATGCCAAGGAGGCACAAATTTGAGGTACAACCAAATATCCTTTGCTTCCAATAAAAGCAACTCATCATACAAGGTGCAAAGGTTTTGATTATGATAAACATCAAGAGACAAGGCAAATACAAAGGTCTTCGTGGCATCAAGAATTCCAAAAGATGGTATCATATTTAACTTTGGAGCCATAAGACACAATTGTTTCATTGTCTCGCAAGAAGGCCACACCAAAAGTGGTGCAATCACCCATAAGGGTTCATTGGGGTGAAAGAAGTAAAAGACCCACATATCATGGTCACAAAGATAATTGGACAAATTAAAGGAACCCCTACCTCTATAGAAAACAAATTTAATACAAACATAGACATCATCATATGCAAAGAGGTAGTAAAGAAAGGTGTCAAGATTGTCAATCCTCCTCAAGGTGCCCTCACATGCAAGATCACAATTTGGTTCATGAATCTTATCAAGCACATCAACACATGTTGGGACACATGAAGAAGACAAGATACTTTGTAGGAAAAAGTCACCTTCCTTCCTCAAGTTGCTATCCCCAATTTGACCCACACCACCATTAAGACCAAAGAGATTAGAATTCGAGCCATCGCATGAATTAACTAACTCATCTTCATATTTAACAAACAAAGGTGGGGTGTCATACAAAGGATCACAATTATCATCAATTTCATAAGGATAATCACTAGTTGGGTTTTTCAAACCATCAAACAAATCAATGTTAGCTTTATCCAAGGATCATCCCTTTTGAAAAGTGATAGGCCGATGTCTTCAAGTGGGTAGATAGTACAATCTTCACCCACATCTTGCTTGTCATCTTGACCAAGCTTCACCTCACAAGTAAGAGGTCCACAGTCCCTCAAGAAGGAAGTTCCTTCCTCAGGAAAGGTGTCATCATCCCATAGTGGATTACCAAATAACTTGTAGCCTCCAAGAGTAGCTACACTTTCAACATTATAAGAGCCACCACTATGCACACTTTTAATAGTCATGTCATCATCAAATAAGATATTATCCTTAACAACATATTCCATCACATGAGTTCTTTGAGAGGCACAAGTAATGGAATCACTAATCAAGGAATCATTATCTAGAAGCAAGGAACCTACATGACTATTCACATGATCAACTACATCAACATCACACTAAATTGAGGTTCATTTAGCACATTACAAAATTCCTCATTTAATGGACAAGTATCACAAGAAAGTTGATCACCACAATTTGCAACACACAAGAAAGAGCTATTAAGATCACCACATGGTAAAGGCTCATTAAGATCATACAAAGATAAACTATCACTCACACTCAATTGGCTAATAGCCACACAATGATCCATCAAGTTTAATAAAGTGCAAGAGTTAGCTTTGTTACCTTGTAGCTCATAGGAAGAATTGCCTTCACCTTGGTTATCAATATTTGAGTACAATTGCTCTCTTTGGAAGCTTTCAACCACTTTATGATGCTCCACATTTTGAGGTTCCATAATAGGTTCGCTTTCAATACCTGCACAAGTATCAAGACAACTAGAGAAACAAGAAATGTTACATGAGTTAAGATAAGGTTGTGACAACCCTCTCACATCACTCCACACAACCTCTCCTTTTTTCACTCTAGAGTTGTCACTTATCATACCCTTACTCCTCTCAATCTTTTGTCTCTCAATTTCATTGGAGTTAGGACAAGTGTCAAGTATCCCTTGCGAAGGGTTAGATGATCCCTTCACTTCAAGCTTCTATTTTGGTGCATAAGGAGTGGATGTGTTTTCTTCTCTAGGAAATATTAGTGGAAAGAGAAGTTCCCCTTTGCGATCCATGATATACTTGTACCAATCTTGTGCATGTGGAATCCTATGACTTTGGAACCAAGGATTTCCCAAACATATGTGACAATTATCCATGGGAGCTATATCACACCAAACCTCCTCTTGATATTTCTCAAGTGAAATAGGTACTTGCACCCTTTTATTAACATGATACCCTTTTTGAGTAACAAAGGAGTCTCGCTTCGGCCAAAAAGGTATCCCAAACAATTCAACCAATTGAGGGGTTATAAAGTTAGAAACACTATGATCATCAAGGACAAGATCAAACCCTGTAGTACGATAAACATTCACTTTTGTTTCAAGACT
>QJPP01000464.1:0-36814 GCA_003996215.1 Jaltomata sinuosa
ACCACGATTTATGGTCTGTTCCACGGTCCGTGAAATCCTCACGTGGTCTCTGTCTGTCATTTTGACAGACATACACACTTTGATAAAATGCTGATAACTTTTTATTCCGAACTTTATTTAACGCACGATTGGTGGCATTGGAAAGAAGACTCGAAGATCTTTAATTTGGTGGGAACTAGATCACCTAACTCTATAAATACTGAAAGAAATAATCATTTGAAGTTGACCCTTGTTGAATTTTAACTTAGAAACTTTAGGGGTGTTACACTAACAAACAGTTACCTCACTGATATGAACAAGCCATGAAAATTATAAAATGCCTACCACCGGTTCTTAACAAAAAATAAACTATTCATGCTAATGACGTATTGTAAAATAAGATAGAAACATATAAATACCGGATAATAGACAAAAATATAAGAGAGGATGTTATTCTTAGTACTTTCTTCTATGCTTTCAATTGTCTACATAAAAGGATGATGAACATCTCTTTTAAAGGGTATGAAACTATCAATCTTTTTATGAAAGTATTAAGAAAAAATACATAAAAAAATTCATAAACTTGATTGCACAACTTACTTTAGCACTTAAATTTTACGGGCAAATTAAATACACCCCTAAATAATTTTAAAGTGAAATAAATATCACCCCTAAGGATGATGTAGTATAAAAAAGAAAAAAATATCAAAATGCATAATTCTTGTTTTAAAAAAATAATAATTTCACTAATATTTCTCCTATATGATAAAGGGCAATAACCACACACCTCGTGGACATTCCTGTATGGCACTTAAAAGGGTATTTCAGTCCTTACAATTTTAGAACTTTAACTGCAGTTGTCCACGCTGAGTTCAATTCTCTCTACAGGTATTACTCACCGCTTCATATTCCTCTTCTCAACTCCAGTACCATCTCTTGAATTATTTTTCTCATCTTCTACTTCTGTTGTCCACTTTTTCTCACCTCTTCAGTAGTTCGGCTTGTGCACAAATTTTACGGGTAAATAGCTTATGTTTTCTGTTCTTCTGGGTGATTGTTGATTCTTTGTTTTCCTCTTTGTGCTCCGATGCTTAGCATCTTTACTGTATGTGTTTGTGTGTAATTATGGAATTTTGGTTTCCCTCTTTCTGTGTTTGTGTGTAATTTTAGATCTTATGTTTTTTTTTTGTGCTCTGATTTTTTTCCATCCGATGTATATGTTTTGTTTTAGCTTTTGCATTGTAATTGAATTTTAGCCCCCAGGTGTTTGACAGAATTCTTCATTGAATTTAGTATTTAATTTTGGATAGATAGAGAATTTTTTTGATGAAGCATCAGCCACGAAAACTCAAAATATTATCGAAAGCTCTCTCCATTTAATTTGGTTCTGCTACTTTGAGTTTGTTTGGATTTGCTTAAAAAAATAGCTTTTAAACAATGTGATTAAAAGCTGCAAAATAAGTGCTTATAAATAAGTAAATAATTGTTTGGATAAAAAGTGCTGAAATTGAAAAAAAAACTGTTAATGTGTTTGGTAAACAAGTGTTGTTAAACATTTTTTTGTTGTTGGAGAAAGGAAAAGATGGAGAAGTGGGATGAAAATAAGAGAAAAGAGTACTTTCATATATTTTAGGGCTGGAAAGTGAGGGTAGTGTTGGAAATTTGAAAAAATTATAAGGGATAAAATGATAAATGTATTGGTCAAACTTAAAAAGAATTTTAAGCTAAAAACAAAAAGCTGGGGGGTTCCAGCTTTTAACTTTTAGCTTTTTTTTTTAATCAGTTTTTAGCTTTTTTTAATTGCTTTTCTGTTTACCAAACACTCAATTAATCTAAAAAAGTGATTAAAATCTGGTTTGACCAGATTAAAATCTGATTTGACCAGATTAAAATCTTATCCAAACAAACTCTTTGTTTTACCCTTGCGTGTTTTGTCATCGGTTCAACATATTTAGCACTTTCGCTTCTAGCCTAAATAAATATCTATCTATTTGGATGCAAGTAAATTGTTTCAAGGTTTTTTTAAATACATTAGACTACTGTAACACAGGTAACACAAAGCATCGCTGTAATGAAATTGGTGATAGGTTTTTCCTCCATCTCTCAATTTAATTTCGTTCTCCTACTTTTGCTTTCTTATTGAGTTGATGAATAATAGAATTTTCTTTTTAAGACTTTACTTTCTACATTGAGCCTAAAATTATGCTTGGCATAGTATGTTCTTCTACGATCGATGATCATGGCTCTTCAGATTATTGTTCATTACCATTTTCTATTTCTGTTGTCATCTTTTTAGTCTTTGCTTCTCTCTTCTGTGGTTCGGCTTTTGTGTTCGACAAATTTTGCAGGTGAACTTTGGATATAAATGTCTGCAGGTATAAAAAAAACTCTAATAGATTCCAAAAACTAAATAATTGTTCATATGCAGAAAAAAGGAAGGCTGCTATGAAGCTCAAATGCCGCGATACATATAGCCAAATATCTGCTCATAGAAAGGAAACATTGCTCCTATCATGTCGTACAAGAAAAGATTCTACAAGTCATAACCTTCTTAAAAATCCTACTGTTGGCGTCCCAGAGCAAGTATCATCATCTTGGTACAAAGCTGGTTTTCCAAAACAAGCCGCTTTTACCATACGAGAACCTTCAACACTTCCTAAAGAAAGTTCGCATTATTATTAATCTAATGTTGCCACTTTACTTTGCTGGACAATATAACTTAAGAGAAATCATTGAACGATCTGAATTCTTATATACTTGTGCTTCTTTTAAACTCCCCGAAAAAAAAACACTTGCAAGGGACTCATTTCTCTTTTGTTTTTAGTGGTTCGGGCCATCATCGCTATTATAGAAAATTTTGTTTTTGAAGTTGGTTTATCATATCCTCAAAGTCCTTTAGCAAGTTCAATCTCTCCAGTAAGACCCGGTAGTCCTATGAGGCATAGTGATTATGAAAATTAATTTTGATTTGACAGATGTTGTTTTTGCCCATATCCTAATCTACAAAGCTTACTCTCTTTCGCTTCTTTGACAGATGTTGTCCTCTTTAATTCCCTCTCACTCATCTGTTTTTCGGCTCCCTTCATTCTCGGTTATCGATTTCTCGAATTTTACTAAGGTAATTGATTGATTTGTTAGTAATTATTTCCTGTGTGCTGATTTTGTAATTATTGGGTGGTTTATTTGTTTGATTTTGCTTACCTTATAGTTGAGGGATATTTGTGTTTTGGAGAAGAACTAAGAAAAAATGTATCGCTTCAAATAAAGTCAATAATTGATGTAACATTTGAAAATTTATGATTTACCCCAAATTTTTTAACTTTCTTGCGGGAGAAATTTGATGTCAATTACTCAACGAATTTCCAATAACTAGATGCACAAGTAAATAAGACCAACTTCCTAGTGATAATAGTTAGACATGATATAGTTGAGATGTGAAATTCTTATTAATATTCATACTAGCTGTTTATCCAACTCAAGTTCTTTCAAACTCATTTCGTTTCATATTCTCCCGAGACACACATTTACACACACATAATTTGAACATTTGAACTGACTCACCTATTGTGAACTCTTCCAAGCTGGATTCAAATTCTATATCGAAATTATGAAATTGACAGTAATAAAGAACTAAAGAGAATCTTAGGCCTACGCGGGCGCATTATTTTCACAGATGTTGTCCTCGCCTAAATTTTTATCTGCAAAGCTGCTTCATTCTTCTTCGATTTGGTTTTTGCCTATTCATTTTTCTGCTCTCTTTGTCGTCTGTTGTGAATTTATTTGATGCTACTTAGGTAATCGCTTGATTTGTCATCTGTTGAGTTCTGTCTGCTGATTTCTGTAACTATTGGGTCCTTTTTTGTTTGATTTTCCTCACCCCGTAATTTATGCTGAGGTCTTTGTTTTGATTTTACTTATCTTGATAGTTTATGCTAAGGTATTTATTTTCTCTTTGTCTATCATGTACTATTTGTGGTGATGTGGGAAGAATAAGGAGCATCGGGGTATACAACAATAGTCTCATAGAAAACAACAAATTTGAGTTGTCTATTTAGGTAGTAATAATTAAAAAGAAAGCCAAAAGTATTGATAGAAAGAGTCCCAATTTGAGGACTAAAAGAAAAAAAAAATATTTCTTGTGTTGTCCATAGGCTATATATGTTCCCGTATACTCCGTACCTCTGGTAAGCAATAGGTAATGATCTCTTGGACTTTGATATGGCTTCTTCCTGTTTTGCGTCATACTTGTTAATTATGTTATTCAGTTATTTTTTGGACTGCTTAACGTTAGCTTTGATTGTTCCTTCTCATTGACAGTAACAAGTTTTTCTGTGAATGACAGTCAATTTCGACAAGAGGATGGAGTTACGTGTCAGTTGCTGCTCAAAGAATGACAAAGATTTGTAACTTCTTACAATTTCTTGATCAAATACTAATATCTAATGGCAGATATAAAATGAGCTTAAACAAAGAAATGATATCTCAGCCACTCCTTAGCATAATTATATTTTGTGCGAAAAATCCATTCATAGAAGGAAGAATTAACATGTCTAATTGAATTGTTTTGATTGGATAGGTTTTGAAGTCTTTAGCTTACTGCAGGATGCAGAACAACTGATAAAATATACTCCTTCGGTCAAAATGCGCTAGAGTGAAGTTTGCCTCCTGTGTACACTTCTGACGTAGACTTATTTTTTATTGTCCTTTATATTTTTGGTGTAACAACTAAGGTTTTGGCTTTTGATTCTTCCCTAATAATTGTTTAAAGAGTTGCAACTCATTAATCTCCTATGAGCCTCATATTACATCTTACTAACATTTTCGTCAAAAAAGGGATTAACAAAAGTTTCATATTGATTCTGCATAATTTATATATAAAATGAAATTTGTGTTCGCTATGTTGGACCCGTGCTAAGTACAGGCCTTCCTCTATATAGTATATATATAATAGAGAAAAAAACCACCCCCTCCCTCCATTTTTTTTCTGCAAATCCCTCCCCACTCCCTTTCTCCTCCTTCAAACTCTCCCACCCCCTCCCTCTTTTTTCTAACCCCCACCCCACCACACCCCTTCTCACTTTTGTCCTCGTCCTCTTTTTTTATTTTTTTGGAGCCAAAATCATCAATAAAAATTGAAAGTGTTTAATTCATGGAGAAATTTCTGAATATATTAGGGACATAAAAGAATTAAAGACACTGTAAAATTTTTAAAAAAATTAATCACTTTTCTTGGGTTCAATTTTCTTGCATGTTGATACCTTTTCTTTAGGAAAAGAAGGTTATTTCTGACTGTAATGGAGGTTCAAAGAAGGGTTGGGGGGTCTGAAGTTTAAGGATTAATTTTTACCAGGTGATTTCGAAGCGAAATTCATAAATAAGTTTAAGAATGATTCAGGTTCATGAGAAGATTGAACTGAGATGAGGTAAGCATGAAGAAGGTGGACTGGGATTGGTGACTACAAAGAAGAAAGGAGGTGGGGCAGGGGTGTTTTTTATTTATTTTTATTATATAAATATACATATTAGTGGAATTATTTTATGGTGCATGAGTTATAAGTATTAATTGGCATATGAGGATACTTTTTATTAATCAAAAAAATGTGTGGGTCTCTTTTTATTACCTTTTTTATTCTTTAATTGTACTTTTATTACTTTTCTTAAAAGCCCCCCTTTTCACTATTTCTTTTCTTTCACATTTTTCTTTTAAAAAAATTTGTCGCATGATATTTTAGATCAATTTTATCATCACAAATTTTATTTTTTACTCAATATTTATATTTTTATCTCCTCCATTTGTTGATTGGTATGTGTATATAAATTTAATAGATTAGTTTTTTTATTTATCAAAACAAATTTAGTGTCAAATTTTTATATTAATAAATTACACTTAATTAGGGGTGTATATCGGTCGGTTCGGTTTGATTTTGTATACTATCAGGTTTGATTTATCAATTTTCGATTTGTAAACATGCAAAATCGATAATTAAACGAATAAGATATTGGTTATCGATTTTCAGTTAATTGATTTTTGATCCTTAACGATTCGATTTTTAGTTTAACCGATAAAAAAATGTTCCTATAATTTTTTTTGCTTTCTCTTATTTTTATCTTCATATATACACTACCTTCATGCATAAAACTCTATACAAATGACAAGCATAAGAAAATTCAAATACGTTATTACTAAAACAAACTTATTTTCTTTCTTGTTAAGTAGAAAACTTGAATGTCGTAGCAACGACAACAATCTCTCAAAAAGAAAACAACACTAATAGGTCCCACCAAACCAATGACTTTTGAAAGAAAACAACAACACTAAGACAACAATTATAAAATGCAAAAAATAATAAGGTATATATTTAAAATCTAAAGTCACTATTATATAATTATGGATAAAAATATAATTTTAATATAATCTTATTGTGTTATCGGTTTAACCATTAATTAAAACCTTAAAATCGAAACCGAACCGATAGCCCAATAAAATTTTTTACAAAATCGTTTAAAAACCATTAACCCAATAACCTGATACCGATAAACCAATGACATTTTTATCGGTTCGATTTATCGATTAAATCGATTTTCGCACACCCTACACTCAATCAATAAAATCAAACTTTTGATTATCAGGTTTTTAGATTTTTGAGTTTTTTTCTAAAAAAATGACTTGAAGCATATTATAATAAAATTAATTTGATATTTATGAAATATGATATAAATAGCTTTTTCATACAATAACATCTAATTCAATTCATTGTAAACAATTACAAGAAAACTCTCAATTATAACGCCAAAAAAAATGCATCATACATGAAAGCTTCATCTTCAACTTTTAGATTGAATTCTTTCTAACTTTATAAGTCGTATATATATTTTAAAAAATGGATTGTTGTGGGACAAGAAAATTGATATAGGTGTAGTTGTTATAATATATATATAGTGAGATAAAATATAGTGTTACAATGTTAAGAAACAAAAATTATGGTAAAGTTAAAAAAATATTTACAAGTAGATTAAAATAAATATACGTACATAAACATATTTTTTTAAAATGTGTATATATAATATTATTGGTAGGATTTGTTGATTTCTATTGCATACTTATGCTTAATACAATGACACTTTTATTTACTGTATTGATAAAATAATGAAAAGTTATTTTTATGAATGTTTACTCTTGCTCAAATAAAATTAACAGCTAAAATTCAATATTTTTATTTTTATCCTTATTCTTCTTCATCATTAATGACTTTAATTAAATAAATAATTAATTATAAAAGTATTAATTACAAAATATTATTAATTATTTCACTGTATTTTCTTGTGTTGTTTAAATTTGTATGGTCAAATATTTTGTCTAAACAAACCAAAAATTAAAAAATATTTCTTTTCAAGGTTAGCTAAATAGAGATTATAATTTTAATCGGGGGGTGTTGAGGAAGGAGGGGGGGGGGGGAGTAGCGGGGGCAGTGGTTAACTTAAGGAAATGGAGTGAATGGTGGGTGAAGAGAGAGAAAAATTAAAATAAAGTGGGACTCACTATATACATTTATCAATTAATGGAGAACCTTATACAAGTATGATGTGGCATATCTCATACACCATAAAAAAAATTCATATTAGTGTGATTATTTTTTTAAAATAATATTTTATATGACTCTAATGTGGCGCTGACATGACAATGATATGACGCGAGTGTAATGCGCTTTTCATTGTGATAGTGGTATTATATTTTTAGGGTGATATTTATTTTTACTTCAAAGTTGTTTAAAGAAATTTTTTTACTGCCTGTGAAGTTTAAGTGCTAAAGTAAGTTGTGCTATCAAATTTAGAGAATTTTTAATGTATTTTCTCAAGTATTAATAAGTACGTTAGACAAATATTAATATCATCAATACATTTAGGACATCCACTTCAATTAATGAATTCATAATACATAAAATAATATATAAAGAATATTTATATACAAAATATATGCTAAATCAATAACAAACTCATGACCTAAATATTTTACATAGAGCATAATTTATATTTTTAGAATTCAATTGATCTTTTTTTTTTCCATCGAATTCAATTGATCTCCGATAGTGTTATTTGGAGTTGAAAGAAACAAACGGAAAGCTGCTTGATAGAGCAATAGGCGGCGAGACGAGGAATTGAATTTTCACTTGATGAGAAAGCTATAAGCTTTCGTTTTTGGTATCGATAGCCATTATTAGGATATCAATTTTTACTTTCTAATGCTCCTCTTTTGTCTCTCTGTTGATTGTTGAAAATCTTGGTCTCATTTGCTATATCTCGATGGTTTTTGCAGGTTTAATGAAGCAAAAAATGTCGCTGGATTGTAAGTGGCTATAGATTTCCTCCGGTGTTCTCCCCAATGGAATGTTGGCTCATTGGGGGTGGTCTGGATGAGTTGTTGTGAGCTTCAAATTTGTTTTTCATATTTTATAATCTTAAAATGGAGAGGCTAGCTGAATACTAGAACATCAAATGATATTCTGAAATGCTCAGAGATTATCCTACTAAAATTGTGTTTAAAGAAAGGTAAAGCTCTAATGGTGGAATGATAGGACCGGGAAAGAACTAGATTTGCATTTATGTGTTTCTTCACTTAATTTCTGTTTGAATATGGGGATTTACTTTGGTGTGCATTTAATTCCTGAGAGAGATCTTGTGACTTTGACGTTATTGATAACATAGTTTATAGCTCAAGGTGCAGTAAAAGAATTTGCTTATTTGAAATGCTGATACATGTACTTGTTGGGAAAGGCAAGGCACTAACAAAGAATGCACAACAGGGTAGCAGCGGAAGAATACCCAAGTCTAAACTTTCCCTTTCAATTTGAACCAAGAGAAGACAAACAAACCAAGCACAATGGTAATAAGGCAGCAAGTATATCAACCAAAAGAAATACGACAAGACAAAATAAATCAATCACACGAGACACCAAGATTTACGTGGAAAACCCCTTCGGTGTGAAGAGTAAAAACCACGGGACCAAAACCTCCACTATAATCACCAAGAGTTACAATAATGTTCTCCAAAATGGCCACCAAAGAAGTGCCAACAAACGAGCAACACTACATAAATCACAACACCAAAAACAAGAGAATAAAAGGAGCAAAAGCACCGAAAAACGCAGCTACTGTTCACGGATGCAAAACTGGAGCTACGGGATACCAAATCCAACTCTGTCAGTTTCTAATCAAAGATTGAGATGAGAGGAACAAGCTGTCCAAAAATCAGATCAATCGGATAAGAAACGAAGCGGGAATCGCAATTTGAAGTTGGCAATTTAGGGCTGAAATTGGGTGCGAAAATCTGCTCTTTCTCTCTGTGTGGCTGCTGAAAAATATTATGTGGATTATGAAATAAGACCTAAAAAAGGTCTATATATATGCCCCATAGAATTGGGCCTATGGGCAAAAGTGGGTTGGTCCAAATTGAGCTTTATTTATCCACATAGGAAGGAAAAAAGACCCATAACCCCAACAATTCTCCCCCTCACGACTATGTGGAGGAGACCGCCATCCCGGCGATCATGCAACAATCTTCAAATTTCCATCTTGGCAAAGCTTTAGTCATCATATCGGAACCATTATCATCCGTATGAATCTTCTCAAGTTCAAGCAACTTAGAATCCAACACATCTCGAATCCAATGGTATCTCACATCAATGTGTTTAGACCGACCATGGAATGTAGAATTCTTGCCAAGATGTATAGCACTTTGACTGTCGCAATAAAGC
Source organism: Jaltomata sinuosa (assembly GCA_003996215.1). Lineage (NCBI taxonomy): Eukaryota > Viridiplantae > Streptophyta > Magnoliopsida > Solanales > Solanaceae > Jaltomata > Jaltomata sinuosa. Next base: position 9,732 of record QJPP01000464.1, read on the forward strand.
ACATACCTCTCTTGAGCACAACCAAGTTCCCCCAAGAATCTCTTCATCCAGAGCAACTCTTTACAAGCTTCAACGGCAGCAATAAGCTCAGCTTCTGTAGTAGATAGAGCAACACATTTTTGCAACCTAGATTGCCAAGACACAGCTCCCCCTGCAAAAGTAACCAAGTACCCTGAAGTAGACTTGCGAGTATCAACATCACCAGCCATGTCTGAATCAGTATAACCATAAAGAATAGGCTTCCCTGTACCAAAACACAAACTCAGACTAGAAGTGCCACAAAGATATCTCATGATCCACTTCACAGCATTCCAATGTTCTCTTCCCGGATTAGAAAGAAAACGGCTAACAATACCAACAGCATGAGCAATATCTGGTCTTGTACAAATCATTGCATACATTAAACTACCAACAGCTGAAGCATAAGGAACTTTCTTCATATCTTCCTTCTCATCATCACTGGAAGGACACTCTTTCGTGCTCAACTTGAAGTGCATAGCTAAAGGTGTACTGACAACCTTAACATTATTCATGTTGAACCTTCGAAGTACTTTCTGAATGTACTTCTCCTGTGATAACCACAACTTCTTGGCCTTTCTGTCACGGACAATCTGCATGCCAAGAATCTGCCTTGCTGGTCCTAAGTCTTTCATAGCAAAAGACTTACTCAACTCTTGCTTCAACTTTTGAATCCTGCAAGCATTATAACCAACAAAAAGCATGTCATCAACATAAAGCAACACAATAATAAAGTCACCATCAGAGAATTTTTGCACAAAAACACAATGATCTGAAGAAGTCTTCTTGAAGCCCTGCTGACTCATAAAAGAACCAAACTTCATGTACCACTGTCTAGGAGCTTGTTTCAAGCCATACAAGCTCTTCTTCAATTTGCAAACATAATTCTCTTTTCCCTTGACTTCAAAACCTTCCGGCTGCTCCATATAAATTTCTTCATCTAAGTCACCATGGAGAAAAGCAGTTTTAACATCCATTTGTTCAATCTCTAAATCTAGACTTGCGGCTAAGCCTAGAACAACACGAATGGATGACATCTTCACAACTGGAGAGAATATCTCATCAAAATCAACTCCCTTTTTCTGGTTAAAACCCTTCACAACTAATCTAGCTTTGTACCGTGGAACTGGATTGCCATCTTCATGTTTCACCCTGAAAACCCACCTGTTTTTTAAAGCTTTTCTGTCTTTAGGTAACTTAACCAAATCAAAAGTATGATTATCATGTAAGGATTTAATCTCATCTTCCATAGCATCAAACCATCTTTCTTTTTCTTCACTATCCATGGCTTCATCAAGACTCTCAGGTTCTCCCCCATCAGTCAAGAGTACATACTCATTGGGAGAATAACGAGATGAAGGTAGTTTCTCTCTAGTAGATCTTCTGAGAGAACTCTCTGGAGCATCAATAGCAGCTGGTTGCTGGCCAACCACATCCTCTTGCACTGGAGCATCAACAACATCCTGGTCATTCTGAACATGATCATCATCTTCATTATCAACTTGATTTTCATTATTATGAAGATTTTCTTCAGGTGCAGTGGTCAAAGGAACTGGATCAATATCAACTAGGCTCTCACTACTCTGAGAATCAACCTTCTCAGTTTTGTCAAAATCTTCAATTGTTTGGTCTTCAAAGAACACAACATCACGGCTTCTAACAAGTTTCTTCTCAACTGGATCATAGAAACGATAGCCAAATTCATCTTGACCATAACCAATGAAGATACACTGTCTAGTTTTAACATCCAGCTTTGACCTTTCATCCTTAGGAACATGAACAAAAGCTTTACACCCAAAGACTCTAAGATGATCATAAGAAACATTCTTACCAAACCAAACTCTGTCAGGGACATCACCATTCAAAGCAACAGCAGGAGATAAATTGATAACATAAGCAGCAGTATTAAGTGCTTCTGCCCAAAAGGAATCTGGCAGCTTAGCATCTGAAAGCATACATCTAACTCTCTCAACTAGAGTTCTGTTCATCCTCTCTGCTAAACCATTTAACTGAGGAGTCTTTGGAGGAGTTTTCTGATGCCGAATACCCTTCTCTCTGCAATATTTATCAAAAGGACCAATATACTCACCACCATTATCTGAGCGGATGCATTTCAATTTCTTCCCTGTCTGTCTCTCAACCAAGGCCTGAAAACCCTTGAACACATCAAGTACCTGATCCTTGGACTTCAAAGGAAATACCCAGAGTTTGCGAGAATGATCATCAATAAAAGTCACAAAGTAAAGTGCATCGCCATGAGACCTTACCTTAAAAGGACCACACAAATCAGAATGTACCAACTCCAGCAAATCAAGCTTTCTTGAAGGCGGATGACTCTGAAAGGAAACTCTTTTCTGTTTACCGGCTAAGCAATGAACACATTTCTTCAACTTTGCTTGTTTCACTCCAGAAAGTAAATTTTTCTTAGCCAAATTGTCAATCCCCTTCTCACTCATATGACTTAGCCTTCTATGCCATAATTCTGATGAAGTATCATTCTCCACCAAGTTTACTAAGCCTCTAGAGATGGAGCCCTGAAATACGTACAAGTTAGACAACTTGTCACCACGAGCCACAACCATTGAACCTCTAGTAAGCTTCCACTGGCCAGCACCAAGGGTGTTAACATAACCCTCATCATCAAGGTTCCCCACAGAGATCAAATTCAGGCGAACATCTGGAGCATGCTTGACATTGTTGAGAACTAATCTCGAACCATTGTTACTTTCTAAGCAAACTGTTCCAATGCCAAGAACTTCAACTTCATCATTATTACCCATCTTCAACATCCCAAAATTACCTGGAGTATAAGAAGAAAATAATTCTTTCTTGGGCGTGACATGAGAAGTAGCACCAGAATCCACAAACCAGCTAGACTCATCACGAACAAGATTAATGGCATTCTCACCACAAGCAACAAGAAGATCATCATTAGCAACAACAGCAACACGATTCTCATTATCGCCTTCTTTCTTTTGTCGTCTCATATCTCTCTTGTGCTTGTGACAATATTTCATGATATGTCCATTCTTGTGGCAATAGTCACATGTAACATTCTTGTATCTGGACTTTGACTTGCTTCTACTTGTACCTCTATCATTCTGACCTCTGAACTTATTTCTCCCCCTATCTTCAGTAACCAAAACATCGGAGTGTGAAGCTGAAGAAGATGAGGCCTGTGATCTTCTTCTCATCTCTTCATTCAAGACACCACTCTTAGCATATTCCATAGTTACAACACCACTGGGAGCAGAATTAGTCAAAGAAACTCGAAGAGTCTCCCAAGAGTCTGGCAGAGTATTGAGAAGCCAAAGTCCCTGAATTTCTTCATCAAACTTTACACCCATTCCGGACAGCTGGTCAAGGACACCCTGAAAATCATTTATATGATCAGAAATAGGACTACCCTCTTTGTACCTGATATTTATCAATTGTTTCAGCAGGAACAACTTGTTGTTGCCAGTCTTCGAAGCATAAAGTGTCTCAAGCTTATCCCACAAACTTCTGGCATGTGTCTCATTCACAATATGATTTCTAACATTATCTTCAACCCATTGTCTGATATAGCCACAAACCTGCAGATGCTCAAATTCCCAATCCTCATCATTCATAGATTCAGGTTTGTTAGAAGCAAACACAGGTAAGTGCATCTTCTTGACAAATAGAAGATCTTTCATCTTGCCTTTCCAAGTATGATAATTACTACCATTCAAACACACCATCTTGCTCATATTTGCCTCCATCATTCAAATTGACTATCAACAACAACCAATGCTCTGATACCACTTTGTTGGGAAAGGCAAGGCACACTAACAAAGAATGCACAACAGGGTAGCAGCGGAAGAATACCCAAGTCTAAACTTTCCCTTTCAATTTGAACCAAGAGAAGACAAACAAACCAAGCACAATGGTAATAAGGCAGCAAGTATATCAACCAAAAGAAATACGACAAGACAAAATAAATCAATCACACGAGACACCAAGATTTACGTGGAAAACCCCTTCGGTGTGAAGAGTAAAAACCACGGGACCAAAACCTCCACTATAATCACCAAGAGTTACAATAATGTTCTCCAAAATGGCCACCAAAGAAGTGCCAACAAACGAGCAACACTACATAAATCACAACACCAAAAACAAGAGAATAAAAGGAGCAAAAGCACCGAAAAACGCAGCTACTGTTCACGGATGCAAAACTGGAGCTACGGGATACCAAATCCAACTCTGTCAGTTTCTAATCAAAGATTGAGATGAGAGGAACAAGCTGTCCAAAAATCAGATCAATCGGATAAGAAACGAAGCGGGAATCGCAATTTGAAGTTGGCAATTTAGGGCTGAAATTGGGTGCGAAAATCTGCTCTTTCTCTCTATGTGTGGCTGCTGAAAAATATTATGTGGATTATGAAATAAGACCTAAAAAAAGTCTATATATATGCCCCATAGAATTGGGCCTATGGGCAAAAGTGGGTTGGTCCAAATTGAGCTTTATTTATCCACATAGGAAGGGAAAAAGACCCATAACCCCAACAGTACTATCGAGAAGTAAAATTCTTGGTTTATATACTTCTTAATGTTCTTGCAGGTTCAGGAGGTTGTTAGTTATAATCTGACATAATTTGCTTTGTATTTGAGAACTAATTCATAGTTTCTCAGTGTCCTTTATAATGAACAGTGAGATGAGAAGCTAATTGGAGAACTAGGTTTTTGAAGCTAGTAGTTTAGTTGATTTTACATTATAGCTCTCTGTACGACTATACCTTTGCATCTTCTTGATGCCTTTCTAATACAATTTACTTACTTTACCCCAAAAAAAAAAGCTAATAGGAGAACTAAGTACACAAAGTTGTAGGCTCTTAGTAACAGAATAGTTGAACCAGAGCAACAGACCAAAGAAGGGGATTCAAAAGAACCAGGTCTAGAATTATAGTATCATTGTGAACATTTAAAATTTCATAGAAGATGCGTGGTTGAAATATATACTAGAGGAAAGTGTAAACATTATCAGCCATGAAGCAATATGGATAACTGATCATTTAACGGCACGTTAGCAAATCTTGAATAAAGAAAATAATCCAAAAGGATTTTAGTGTAGAAGGAATAACAGAATGTGAAATTGACTCCCTAGTAGATAATGTTAGGATGTAATTCACAAAAGTGTTATAGACAGTGAAACTAGAAACTTCCTTTTTTTTATAGTTCCCCATTTCCCCTTATGCATTACTGTTTTTCAGAATATCATTTCCGCTAACTTCCTATAATCTCCTTATATTTGAGTTATCGTGAAGTTGAAACTATATGATTAATGTTAGTATTCCTTCACCCAACTTACATATAGTCCTTTTTATACTTAATTATCATGTAAGGAAAATTAAGTTTGATATGGTGTTCTCTATGATTGGTAAGATTTGTTTAATTGATACAATTTATGGCAGTAGTTATGGTGTGCCAATTAGGAATAAAGGGCAGGCTAAGCTCTTGGGAAAATGACAACAGATTGATCAGAAATATTATTGTCGAAGAAAAATGTGTTAGTAGTTTATTTTTCTATATACAAGGAGCTAATATAGCCGTGTGAATAACTAATAAAACAAATTGTGTATTTTCTTCACGACACTCTTTTTAATTTCGAAATTGTATGTATCTATGTATGTTAGCTTTATTTTGAAAAAAAAGAATAATCTACAATCTAGTAGGTAAAAAGTTTGGCGTTGTTATCTCCACACAAATCTGGGCTAACTATTTTTATCCCCACCAGGACAGAAAAGCAAAAGTAAGTCACGACACAACTAGATATAGAAACATAATGTTCCAATGATATCATTCTGTAATTGTTGAAAAGTCAATAAGATGAATTGCGGTCTGCAAAGATAACTAAAACAAGAACAATATATGTCATCCGACGTCAGTTCTATTAAAATCTGAATCAAAAGAACCTCCAAGAAGACTGATTGAAGAGAGGGCTGACTACATCTGTAAACTTCCCACATTCATTGGCCATGACTTCAATGCTATTAGATAAGCATTTGAATTGATATAGCATGAGTGGTGATGATAGGAGGGAGTAGATAGTAGCTTTATTTGGTGTCTTCCCTAAAAATGTATGTTTGTTAAATTTCTTTGATCATGTCCACTTTTGATTCTTAATGTCAAGCAAGAAAACTCTTGGGTAATATTTTCCTGTCTATCAAAATGATGTTTTGATTTTAGAGTGCATGATAGTTTGGTTTGTTTTCCTAGAGTAAGTTACTTATAATATTATTTAGAAATATAAGATGGTTTTCATTTCAAAATATAAGAGATGGCTGAGTTGTTAAATAATGAAGGCAATATAGTGCTCTGATATCTTTTACATGATTGTAGTGTAAAATGAAAGATGGCCAAAGGACAATGAATGTTACTACATCGAGTATGAAGAATAATCTTATAATATGCAGCTAATGTATTAGTATCTTTCTGTTCAAACTTTTTAAGAAATGCAACAAAGTGATTTAACTGTTATTTAACTGTTGCTTAAAAATATAAATCTAATGTATTTAACTGTTGCTTAAAAAAAATAGATTTAACTGTTATATGTATATGTTTCAAATTAGATTTTATACTTTTACTTGGTCTTCCACATCTCCGAGCAACAAAATCTCATGATCGTTGGACCCAAAAGAACCTATAAAAGTGGCATTTGAATCCACCATCACTGACATATAAAAATGCCATAAAAATACTGACTTGATCAAGGAAGCAGCCAAAGATCCTAGAATCAAAGATGCTCTTCAAAACTTGTGAAGTTCTTTAGGATGTGCCTATTCATGATCTTAGAAGATCTTTTGACAAAGTTGACAGCTTTTATATCAACAAGATCAAGGATTACTTCGAAGATCTAAAAACCTGGATTAGTGCTTCAATTACTTACCAAGAAACTTGTTTAGATGCTTTTCAGAACACAACTAGTGACACTGGTGAGAAAATGCAGAAATTATTAAAAACTGCAGGGGAGCTCACTAGCTATGGCCTTACCATGATCACTAGCTTTGGGTAAAACATAGTCCATCACCTTGTGAGATATTTATTAAGATATTTTAGAAGATTATTCCTTCTAAGTATGTACTAAAGGACTAATTATAATGTGCAGGTGACAACAAGTTAATGAAGATGATCTCCTCCTATGTAATGCAAGATGATCAGCTCTTTCCTGTGTTGACAGTTTCCGAGACGTTCATGTTTGCAGCTGAGGTCAGGATTCGACCATCAATATCTAGAGTGGAGAAAAAGAAAAGAGGATGAACTTCTCAAACAATTAGGATTAAGATTCACTAATTTCTTCATTTTTCATCCACACATCCCAAAAAGTCCCACCCACTATAAACCGAAGGATTTAAGTTATATAGCTCACTGTATAAGTTATAACATTATTTCCAAATGTTGCGCCCGTGCCCAAGTCTACATACAGTTAACTGAGCCTAAGTCTATGTACAATTAACACAACTTCTTGTACAACTGATTATTGTTGTGTTTGTATTTATCTTGTTCACTTAATAAAAAGAAGAAAAACTAGATGGATCATGGCCCGTGTGAGCACAATAACAATTATATGATAATTTTATCATCTGGATTTGTATCCTTAAGAAATTTAAATAAATCTAAAAATATGATCTACGATCTAACTAGCTTTGCATTATAAACTAGGAAAAGAGAAGCACAATAACAATTATCTTAACATGATAATTGTCTTCTTAGGTAGTTGTAGTTGTTATAACTGAAATAAAGCTACGGTCACATCCTTATTTTTTATCCAGTACAAGTAGAATAAAAAGGCCAAAAGAGAAAACAAAATGATCAGAAATCGAATGACAAATTAAAGTCACAAATATTTTTGTGGATACCACCAACAACAAAGTAAATTGAGGCAGCCTCAAATGTCGACTCGCTTAACAAGTGGAGTCAAAATAAAGTTTGTAATCGTTTAATATAGAACTAAAATGCAAAGACGAGGACAAGGACTTTTCAAGACCAAACATGTATTGAAGAAATATTAGACTAGTATTGGGGTTGACCCCGAGTCGCGGATCTCAAGACTCTCGAAGACATGGGTTGACTCTCAGATGGTCCATGTGCGGACGCCCCATGTCTAGCTCGTGACGCTCCAGCTGCGGACGTCTCAACTCTGTCTTGTGGCCCAGCTGATCCTAATGCCCCACCTATTGCTTGTGATGCCACACCTATGGCGTGTGAAGGCCCAGCTGTCGTGGCTCTGGTTCGTCGTCGGGGTCTTGATGGTTCAGGTGGTGATGAATCTGTGCAAAAATAGCAATAGATTAGCCTTACAACAACAACAACAACTTATCTAATGTGATCCCACAAGTGGAGCCTGAGGAGGGTAGGATGTACACAGATCTTACCCCTAACTTTTGTGGAGTAGAGAGGTTGTTTTTAATAGACCCTCGGCTCAAGAAAAGACATATCAAAGCAGATCGAAAAAGAAACGAATCCCCCATCACAATAAGCAAAACTAATTCCAACAGTGTTTAAAAGGTATAATCTCTTTTGCTCTATATGAATATTAATCAATACAGTATTAATCAAAACAGCTAAAAACACATCACAGTAAACAACACTCCGGAAGCAGATCGTAACTTTTTATGCTCTATGATGGAAAACCAGAAAGAACCCCCATCACAGTATACAAAACTAATTCTAAGTGTTTGAAAGGTAATTTTCAGCTCTATTATGAACCTTAAAAAAAGCAACAAGAACTCCATCACAGTAAACAAGACTAATTCTAAGTTTTTATTAGGTAAGTTCTTTTGCTCTATTACGAAAAAACAGCAAGAACCCCATAAGTGTTTGAAAGGTATATTTTTTCTGCTCTATTATGAACATAAACAAAACAACAAGAATCCCATCACAATAAACAGGACTAATTCTAAGTGCTTAAAAGGTGTTTTTGCTCTATTATGAAAAATACAGCAAGAACTCCATCACAGTAGACAAAACTAATCCTAAGTGTTTAAAAGGTAAACCTTTTCTGCTCTATTATGAACATTAAACAAAATACCAAGAATCTCATCAAGTAAATCTGTTTTTGCTCTACTATGAATATTAAACAACACACTTGTATCTTATTACTGAAGAAAAAAAAAGAGAAGCTATTTCAATTTTCTTGGCAAATCACATAAGAAAAATTAGAAATTTGTTTTCTTAAGACCCTAAAGAATCGACATCAAGCGAAAAAAGAGTAAGAATTTTATACCTTGCTCAATTGTGAGCACGAGTAAGAATCTTCCGTCGTTCCTATTCCTTGCCCACTGGTATCGCACGGTAATCATTTCATTTACTAGGAAGTGTCTGCTTAAACCCGACCAAAACAAGAAAAAAAGGATAGGTTCCGCATGACGATACAACAGACCTGGGATGGGAGGCGTGGGTAGTCTGGACGAACGCAGAGTCACCGGAAGTGACCTACCAGTCCAATTAAAGGAATGGACAAACGAATGGTGAGGACTTCCGTGCCTAAGACGGTTAATTTCATGCCTAAATATTTTCATCCTACATTCACGAATCATAGACGGAATTAATGTTGTATTGAACCAAAAGACAGGAGCAGCTGAGACGAAACCAAATGATGGACCATCAAATGGCCTCCAATCATCACGCAATTGCTCACCGAGAGCATCAAGGTTCACAACAGCTGGAACTTGGGCTGGAGCATCATTTTGAACTTGTTGTTGTTGTGCAATTCCTTGTTGCATCTCAACATTTGCAACAGGAGGTATTGGATTTAATCCAGCATTTCCAAAAAGATCAAATGTTACTGCCAAAAAATTAATGAAAATAAATCAGTATGTTGAAAAAGAAAAAAAAACAAAAACAGTCAACTTTACTAGCATACATTTTGCTTTGATTGTCTCCAGCTTGGACATTGCAATACAATAATCATTGTATGGAAGCTCTCCTCGGACGTGATTGTACAGCTCGTTAAGCAATGCTTCCAAGTTTGGGTTAGCCATTTTTGAAGAACAACTTTGATGAGAAGGATGAAGGAGAAGATGAACGTTGATGAATTTTTTTGGCGAATGGGAAAGATTAGTACTACACTGTTGTTTCTGGTAACTGCTTAGGGACAGCTGGCTTTTTTCTTTTTTCTTTTTTCTTTTTTAATTGGGAAAGGGGGCATCTGGCTTCTTTTAGAGAAAGAGGAATCATAATGTACATACAAGGTGTATATATTGTTATGTTACGGGTAGTTTGGGAGAGTTTATAAGAATAGTATTAAATAAGATGTATTAGTAATGATGAGATTAGTGATATTAGAATTAGTAGTTTTGGAATTAATTATGCTAAGCTTATTTTTATTCGGTGTTTGATTTGATGTATTATAAAAAATATATATTGCTATATTTTTAAAAAGATATTATTTGTTTATAGAAAATAGAGAAAAGACATCGAAACACTCCTAAACTTGTCCGCAAAATTTACTTTAGCCCTTTAACTACAGGACAATTATTTACCCCCTAACAACTTTAAACTGAATTAAAATCAACCCTTCGCACATAAGACCAGGTCAAGCCTGGGTGTTGTTGAAGCACGCGCGTTTTAATTCGTCCACGTCTTTAATGACATATTATATTATAATATAATACTAAAATTAAAAATACCCGCCCCACCCGCCCTAAATTTTTAACCTGATCCACCCACGATCCACATAAACATATACACCTAATCCCAAAAATTAAACGTCATTTCTCCCTTCACCCTAAATTAACCCGTGTCTTTCAATCGATTTCATTCAGATTTTTATTGTCATTACTGATTTCTAACAAGCTTGAAGACGAATTTGAGATTACTCAGGTTTGTATTTGTTGTTTGGGTTGTTGCATTTTCGTTTTAGGGTTTTTGTCCCAAAAAATTGATTCTCAGATTCGTTGATCTAAAACTCGTATTTTTTTAAAATCTTTTTCAGATTAATCATGAATTTTGTGTACATTACTGATCTTGGGCGTATTTATACGCCCGCTTGCCTTATTTACCCATATTTTAGCCTTGTTTTGAGGGCAAAAGTCATGTATATCCTTATGATTATTTGCATTTTCCTGGTGGTGAGCTAATATATGTGATTAGATGCTTTGCAAGGAGAATGTGGAGAAATACAACCCATGAGGGCTAAAATGGAAAGCATAAAAGCATTGAAAAAGAGTTAGCAACGTTCCGGGAGAAAAAGAGAGCAAAAGAAGAAAATCTGGGCAGTGGGGCGCTGCCCCAGGCCCAAAACTTCAGCAAAGTGATGTTGGAACTATGGTGGGGTGACGCGCCAAGGCCAATTTGGTGCCTGGGGCGACGCGCCAAGGCCAATTTGGTGCCTGGGGTGACGCGCCAAGGCCAATTTAGTGCCTGGGGTGACGCGCCAAGGCCAAATCCGGATATTTTCCTGTTTTCTTCTATTCTGAATCCAAGTAGGAAAAGAGGTTATTTTCCTCATACTCTATAAATACATCCCCAATCATGAATTTTAAATAACTTTTGACCTACGAAGAGCTAGGAGCCGCCGTGGACGCCGGAGAATATTGGTTTCATCTTCTCTTCTCCTTTATAATTTATTTTATGTTTTTTCTTTGGATGATTTGTTGTAATTACTCCATGTCTATGTGGAGTTAAAATTCTCATTCTAGGATTATGGTACCTAATTACATGATTGTTGAAACAGGCGATTGATTCGATTATTTGTTTATCATATTAGTTGTTCTTATATTCTTGTACTTACTATTTTAATGCTTATCTACCATTAAAATAAATCTATAATCTCTTTGTGAACTCGGAAGAAGAATCATTGGGATAGAACGAAGAATATAGGGAGCAAGACCTCTCTTTTGTAACATAAAGGGTGGGTTAGCGACTAGGATAGGAATATACCTAGAACGCCTTGTTTGGTTTATACGAGAAGATATATAAATACATTCGGAATAAAATATCACATCCCCGCTCAACGATGTAGTTGTGATGCTATCTTGATAGGCAATTAGAGGCTCGGAAGACCATAGTTATAAAATTAACCCCGAAAGCAATAACTAGATAAATAAACAAGTTAATAAAATTGCTTACTCAACATGATTGTTAGCGAATCAATAGTCCATGATTGATTTCATCACACTGATTACGTTAATCGACAAGTCCCTGTGGGTATGATATCTGGACTTACAATCCTATATTACTTGTACGACCGCGTACACTTGCGTGTGTGTTAGGACGCAACAAGATTTTGGCCCTAGAGGGCCTCAGGGGGTGGTGATCTTGAGCGTATTTATACGCCCGCTTGCCTTATTTACCCATATTTTAGCCTTGTTTCGAGGGCAAAAGTCATGTATATCCTTATGATTATTTGCATTTTCATGGTGGTGAGCTAATATATGTGATTAGATGCTTTGCAGGGAGAATGTGGAGAAAAACAATCCATGAGAGCTAAAACGGAAAGCATAAAAGCATTGGAAAGGAGTTAGCAATGTTCCGGGAGAAAAAGAGAGCAAAAGAAGAAAATCTGGGCAGTGGGGCTATGGTGGGGCGCTGCCCCAGGCCCAAAACTTCAGCAGAGTGATGATGGGACTATGGTGGGGTGACGCGCCAAGGCCAATTTGGTGCCTGGGGTGACGTGCCAAGGCCAAATCCAGAAATTTTCCTATTTTCTTCTATTCCGAATCCAAGTAGGAAAAGGGGTTATTTTCCACATACTCTATAAAAACATCTTAAATCATGATTTTTACCAGACTTTGGACCTACAAAGAGCTAGGAGCCGCCGTGGAGGCCGGAGAATATTGGGTTCATCTTTTCTTCTCCTTTATTTATTTTTTACGTTTTTTCTTTGGATGATTTGTTGTAATCACTCCATGTCTATGTGGAGTTAAACTTCTCATTCTAGGATTATGGTAGCTCACTACATGATTGTTTAGTAAACGATTGATTCGATTATTTGTTTATCATATTAGTTATTCTTATATTCTTGTGCTTACTATTTTAATGCTTCGCGACCATTAAAATAAATCTTTAATCTCTTTGTGAACTCGGAAGAAGAATCATTGAGATAGAACGAAGAATATAGGGAGCAAAGCCTCTCTTTTATAATGTAAAGGGTAGGTTAGCGACTAGGATAGGAATATACCTAGAACGCCTTGTTTGGTTTATACGGGAAGATATATAAAAATGTTCAAAATAAGATGTCATATCCCCGCTCAACAATGTAGTTGTGATTCTATTCTGGATAGGTAACTAGAGGCTCGAAAGACCATAGTTGTAAAATCAACCCCGAAATCAACAACTAGATGAACAAACAAGTCAATAAAATTGATTATTCAACATGATTGTTAGCAAATCCATAGTCCTAGAATGATTTCATCACATTGGTTACGTGAAAATCTGCTCTTTGTTTGGTGAATTATTCAATAGATAACTTCTTCTTTTTATTTCTAGATTAGTTAATCATCACCTTTGGAATTTTATGCTTGAATAAATAATTAGAACTAGTTTAATTTAGTGAATAGTTAATCGATAAGTCCCTGTGAGTACGATATCTGGACTTACAATCCTATATTACTTGTACGGCCGTGTATACTTGCGTGTGCGTTAGGACGTCCTAACGCACACGCAAGTGTACGCGATCGTACAAGTAATATAGGATTGTAAGTCCAGATATCGTACCCACAGGGACTTGTCAATTAACTATTTTACTAAATTAAACTAGTTCTAATTAGTTATTCAAGCGTAGAATCTCAAAGAAATATTTATTAACCAAAGTAAAAAAGAAGAAGTTAAGTAATGAACAATTAACCAAACAAAGAGCAGGTTTTTACGTAATCAATGTGATGAAATCAATCTCGGATTATAGATTCGCTAACAATCATGTTGAGTAAGCAATTTTATTAACTTGTTTATTTATCTAGTTATTGCTTTCGGGGTTGATTTTATAATTATGGTTTTCCGAGCCTCTAATTGCCTATCAAGAATAGCATCACAACTACATCGTTGAGCGGGGATGTGACATCTTATTCTGAATGTATTTATATATCTTCCCGTATAAACCAAACAAGGCGTTCTAGGTATATTTCTATCCTAGTCGCTAACCCACCCTTTATGTTAGAGAGGCCTTGCTCCCTATATTCTTCATTCTATCCCAATGATTCTTATTCCGAGTTCACAAAGAGATTATAGATTTATATTAATGGTAGCTAAGCATTAAAATAGTAAGTACAAGAATATAAGAACAACTAATATGATAAATGATGTGCCGCCATTTTACGGCACTTTCGACTCCTTTTAACTAAGAACAATCGTGCGTTTTCAAGCAACCATTGTCGTTTTTGATGGTTTTATGTTATGTTTTCAGGAAATAGGGACAAACATGGAAACGGAAGGAAATACGAGCAAAAAGAGCATTCTGGATAAGAGTGACGGACCGTCAAGCTCGTGACGGACCGTCAAGCCCAAGCCAACAAGGTGGTGACGGTCCGTCACCCAAACCGTCACACCAAAGCAGTGTCGTACCAAGGCAGCCCGCGATTAACCGTCACACCAAAGCAGTGTCGCACCAAGGCAGCCCGCGATTAGGATTCCTACCGTGTTTGGGATTTGGTTTCTCGGATTCCTAATGCGTTTGGGATTTGGTTTCTCGGATTCCTAATGCGTTTGGGATTTGGTTTCTCGGATTCCTAATGCGTTTGGGATTTGGTTTCTCGGATTCCTAATGCGTTTGGGATTGTGTTTCCTAGACTCCTATAAATACCCTATGTTAGGTTTATTTTATTCATTATGCAAATCACGTTTTTAAATAATTTTAGGAGTTTTTGAGCGAGTTTTGAGAGAGGAAACGCGCTACACACGGTTTCCTTCTCCTAAATCTTGTTCTTGATTCGTTCTTGGGATCTTGGTTTTTCGTGTTCTTGGATTATTGAAGATTGTTCTCATTATATTGTAAGAATCCCTTCTCTTTATTATGAATACAATTCTCTTCTCTTTTCTTTATAGCATGATTAACTAAACTCCCACAACTAGGGTTGTGGGAGCCATGGCAAACGTAGCAAGATAGATTCCGGGTAGCGTCGGGTTCAATATATATGTTGTCACGTTGTTAATCATACATTGTGTAACGTTTTCTAGTGGTTGCAAACATTAGAACATGCCTAGGTTTAATTTGCTTGAGTAAAGAGATTAAAACCGGGAAACTTGATTAACGACGAGGATTCGAGACTACCAACTCTCGTCTTATGATTAATGCTGTAACTAGATTAATCTACTTGATGTTTAGGATTGAAATCTAAAAGCACACCTTTTTGAGATCGAGAGAAGATAAAAGGAAATTCGTCTATTTGGTTGAGAAACGTTTAGACGATACCATTAATTCAATCACATCGTGACACGCATATAAAAAGAACCCGACTAAGCCTAGAACCGACATTGTTACCAACGCCATGGTAAACACTTCCCTAGTTCGCTCTCTCCTATTGATTATCACTCTTACATTATTATTGTTTTTGTTCACGTTTGATCATAAACCCCCCCTTTTATTTACCGGAAACTATCGACTATTAGTCACATACTTCACTAAAGACTTGAATTTGCACCGTATTCTCTGTGGGATTCGACCCCAACCTAGTTGGGTTCTTTACTTGACTACGACCGCTTACGCTTCGTTAATTTGAAGTGTAGTTTGGGCGTTATCAAAAAGTGGCGCCGTTGCCGGGGAATACGGTTTTTGATTAAGTCTGGTGTGTTTATTTGACTCTTAGTCATAATTTCCTGATTTACGTTTGTTTGTTATTTTTGTCTGTGACAGGGTACACAGTTGTGCATGCCTAGTACCCGAGGTTCGGGGGAACAAATTTTACCTTACGACCCCGAACTTGCTAGAACATTGAGGCGGAATATGGCCGCGCAACTAGATGCAGCAAGGATCGCTGCAGAACTGCAGGCCCAACAAAATCTGAATGCTGGCGGTCTGCAGGATGAGATCGCACGGAACGATGAGGATCTCGACTTAGATGGAGCTGGTGCTACAGGCGCCATTATTCTTCCACCGCTAGCACCCGGAGCAAAGTTCAACATCACTAGCACGATGATCCAATTGTTGAACTTGAGAGGAGTATTCCGTGGCGTTGCTGGTGACGACCCAAACCAGCACCTAATGAATTTTGTGGGCATATGCAAGTCATTCGAGCTGCCGGGCGTGAGTCAGACAGCGATCAGGCTCAGGTTGTTTCCGTTGTCTCTGTCTGATGAGGCAACGTTGTGGTTGACAGAGCTGACCCCCAACTCTATCGCAACGTGGGGAGAGTTGAGAGGAGCTTTCCTAGAAAGGTTCTTTCCTCCCTCTCGGATGATACAGTTGAGGGATGAGATTAGTAATTTCAGGCAGCAACCGCACGAAGCACTGCACGAGACTTGGTTGCGATTTAAGAAGAAGCTGGCACAGTGCCCGAACCATCAGTTGGCCGACAACGTCTTGATGCAAACATTCTATAGGGCACTAAATTCGGCTACGAAGCCGACGTTAGACAACGCAGCAGGTGGCGCATTCATGGGTCTCTCTTTTGTTGAGGCTACAGCTACTTTGGACAGGCTCACCAAAACCAATAGGGCCTGGCATACACGAGATTCAGAGGTAGCGGCTAGGACGTATACAGTTGGTATGTCAGCAGAGCAGCGCAGAAAAGAGGAGGAGCGCGACCAAGACATGGCGCACCTGAAAACGCAGTTGGATCTCCTGACAAGGCACTTGACGTCAGGAAGCATAGAGATGGTAAAAGCTGTGGGTTCCCAAGGCAGAGCAGCAGAGGTTGAATCTGATGAGGAGGCCAACTATTGGGGGGTTTCCAGGCCAATGGCCAGGGAAACCAAGGTCGGAACTATCAGAGAGACAACCACAATGAAAAAGCTGGTTATAGAGACCGCGAGCAAGGAAACTGGAGGAATAACAATGATAGAGGTGGGTTGTATGTACCACCTGGTAACCGGGAAAGAACTAACGTCGAGTCAGGGACGTCCAAGCTAGAGAGCATGATGGCGAAGATGCTACTGAAGGTGGAATCGACTGACTCTGGGGTAAAGGAAATGAGGACTGAATTAACATCAATGAGTCAGTTAGTGAATTCCCATTCCACCGCAATCAAGCAGTTAGAGCAGCAAATGGGTCAAGTCTCGGCGTCTCTAAATCAAAGGAAAGCTGGAACATTGCCAAGTGACACCATTCAAAATCCGAGAAACGACGGAAATTGTATGGCAATCACCACCAGAAGCGGTAACACATTATTCGAAACACATCCAGTAATTCAGACCCAGAAAGACGCTGTAACTGAGGAAGATGAGTTAGTAGATGCTGAAATTATGGTCGATGAGGGTGTGAAAGTGTCTGCTGAAAAATCCGGCGTGGAAGAAGATGCTACTCAAGTACTCACAGATAAAAGCAAGGAGGTTGAAAAACTTCCAACTATGATGCCGCGGCCACCACCTCCTTTCCCACAGCGGCTGAAGAAGAAAGTGGAAGATAGAAAGTTCCTGAACTTCATAACCATGCTCAAACAGTTATCAGTAAACATCCCTCTAGTGGATGCGCTTGAACAAATGCCCGGTTATGCCAAGTTCATGAAGGACTTGATCACAAAGAAGAGGTCGGTAAGTTTTGAACCGGAAGACAACCTCCACCATTGTAGCGCCATTTCATCAAGGTCGCTGGTCCAAAAAAAAGAAGACCCGGGTGCGTTCACTATTCCTTGCACCATAGGGGAGTTTAACTTTGCCAAGGCTCTTTGTGACTTGGGGGCTAGCATAAACTTGATGCCGTTAGCCATCTACCGGCAGTTGGGCTTAGGAGCCCCCAAACCGACGACTATGAGGCTATTGATGGCTGACAGATCGGTGAAACGCCCGGTTGGTATTTTGTATGATGTACTTGTGAAGGTAGGGAAGTTCATATTTCCGGCAGACTTCGTGATTTTGGACTGCGAAGTGGACTTCGAAGTCCCTATTATTTTGGGACGACCCTTCTTGGCAACCGGAAGAGTATTGGTAGATATGGAAAGCAACGAGCTGACTTTCAGGTAGAACGAGGAGGTAGTGAAGTTTAATATGTACAGATCAATGAAGCAACCGAGGGACATGAATGTCGTCTCGGTTATTGATGTTGTTGCAGAATCTGAGGTGACCGTTTCTGTTGAAGAGAGACTTGCTGTAGAGACATTGGCAGCAGTTATAATGAATTTCGATGATGATGGCATCGAAGATTATGAGGAAGTGGTAAATGCGGTGGTTGGAATGGGGTCATATGGTTACGCCCCAAAGAAATTGGATCTCGATTTAAAGAACAGACCAACCCCTCCCGCAAAGCCTTCTATTGAGGAAGCACCGGTATTAGAGTTGAAAGAATTGCCAGGCCATCTGAAGTATGCATTTTTGGGTGACAAAGACACCTTACCGGTAATTATCGCGACAGACCTTGTGAAATCTCAAGTTGAAGCATTATTATCCACTCTGAGGAGACACAAGAGAGCAATCGGCTGGACCATTGCAGATATTATTGGCATCCCACCAGGTATTTGTACGCATAAAATACAGCTAGAAGAAAATTGCACTCCCACCACCGAACACCAGCGGAGACTGAATTCGCCAATGCAAGAGGTGGTGAAGAAAGAGATCATCAAATGGCTCGATGCTGGAGTGGTTTACCCAATCTCTGATAGCAAATGGGTAAGCCCAGTACAATGTGTTCCTAAGAAGGGAGGAATGACTGTGGTAGCAAATGACAAGAATGAGCTGATTCCATTAAGACCTGTCACGGGCTGGCGAGTCTGTATGGATTACCGGAAGCTAAACTCCTGTACTCTCCGTGATCATTTCCCAATGCCCTTTATGGATCAGATGCTGGATAGATTAGCTGGAAGAGGTTGGTATTGCTTTTTAGATGGATATTCGGGGTACAACCAAATATCTATAGCCCCGGAAGATCAGGAGAAGACCACGTTCACCTGTCCTTATGGTACGTTTGCTTTTAGACGCATGCCCTTTGGTCTTTGCAATGCTCCCGCGACCTTCCAACGATGCATGATGTCTATCTTTTCTGATATGGTGGAGAACACATTGGAAGTCTTCATGGATGATTTTTCGGTAGTAGGTGATGCATTTGACGATTGTTTGGCTAATCTGAGTCAGGCGTTGCAGAGATGTGAAGAATCAAACCTCGTGCTAAATTGGGAGAAATGCCATTTCATGGTAAAAGAAGGCATTGTTTTAGGACACAAAATATCTATGAGAGGTCTAGAGGTGGATAGAGCCAAGATTGAAGTTATCGAGAAACTACCTCCACCCATTACAGCAAAAGGTGTGAGGAGCTTTCTTGGTCATGCCGGGTTCTACCGAAGGTTCATCAAAGATTTCTCGAAGGTTGCTACTCCATTGTGCAAGCTGCTTGAAAAGGAGACGAAGTTTGTATTTGATGCTGAGTGTTTGAAGGCGTTTGAATGCTTGAAAGAAAAGTTAGTGGATGCCCCTATTATAATTGCCCCGGATTGGTCCAAACCGTTCGAAATAATGTGCGATGCAAGTGGTGTTGCACTTGGAGCTGTTCTGGGACAAAAGCGAGACAAACTTTTCCTTCCCATTTATTACGCTAGTAAAGCATTGAATGGGGCGCAGAAGAACTACACAGTGACAGAACAGGAGCTGCTGGCGGTTGTGTATGCTTTTGAGAAATTCAGAGCATACTTACTGGGTACAAAAGTGGTGGTGCACACAGATCATGCAGCCTTGAGGTATCTGATGACCAAAAAGGATGCAAAACCTCGACTAATCCAATGGGTACTATTGTTGCAGGAATTTGACTTTGAAGTCAAGGATCGAAAAGGGTGTGAGAACCAGGTAGCGGATCATCTGTCCAGGCTTGAGAGGGAAGAGAGCGTAATAGATGACCCAGAGATTGATGAAGCATTCCCGGATGAGCAGATAATGGCGGCATCACGTGATATGGTGCCTTGGTACGCTGACTTCGCAAATTATGCGGTGAGTGACATGATCCCGGAAGATTTGAACTTCCACCAGAAAAAGAAGTTTCTCCATGATGCAAGTAAGTTTTTCTGGGACGAGCCGTATTTATTCCGGTTGTGTGCCGACAACATAGTGAGGAGATGTGTTCCGGAAGCGGAAATGACAAGCATCTTGCAAGCTTGCCATTCGTCCCCAGTTGGAGGACATCATGCGGGTAATCGAACTGCCCGAAAGATTTTACAGTGTGGTTATTATTGGCCGACAATCCAGAGAGATTCATATGAATTTGCCAAGTCCTGTGATCAATGCCAACGAAGAGGGGCAATCTCTCGCCGACAAGAGCTACCCATGTCCACTATTTTCGAGGTTGAATTGTTCGACGTATGGGGAATAGATTTCATGGGCCCTTTTGAAAGTTCTTACGGGAACCGCTACATCTTGGTAGCAGTGGATTATGTGTCAAAGTGGGTAGAGGCGGTTGCATTGGCCGACAACGAAGGGAAAAGTGTGGTGGCGTTCTTAAAAAGAAACATCTTTGCTCGGTTTGGAACCCCTCGCACAATCATCAGTGATGGAGGTTTACATTTTTGTAATAAGGTGTTCCGGGCTGCTCTAGAAAAATATGGAGTGAAGCAACACAAGGTAGCCACACCTTATCACCCCCAAACCAGTGGGCAAGTCGAGGTGTCGAACCGGGAGATTAAAGAGATCTTGGCTAAGTCTGTGAATGTGAACCAGCGAGATTGGGCGAGGAAGCTGGATGACGCACTCTGGGCGTACCGAACAACGTTTAAGACGCCAATAGGTATGTCTCCTTACCAATTTGTTTTTAGTAAAGCGTGTCACTTGCCCGTGGAACTCGAGCACAAGGCCCTTTGGGCGCTCAAGAAGTTAAATCTCAGTTGGAAAGAAGCATCGGAACTAAGGTTGGAACAATTAAATGAGATGGACGAGTTTCGATTGCGAGCATATGAGAGGTCCGCTCTCTACAAGGAACGAATGAAGCTGTACCATGACAGTAAGATTGAGAAAAGGGAGTTCAAGGTAGGGGACTTGGTATTGTTGTTCAACTCCAGGTTCAAATTATTTCCCGGGAAACTCAAATCCAAATGGTCCGGACCATTCAAAGTGCACCAAGTGTTCCCATCCGGTGCAGTCGAACTCGAAAATAAAGATGGTGAGTTGCTCAAAGCCAATGGGCAGAGGATAAAGCAATATCTGGGCCTCCCAGAGGAGGTACATGTTCTGTCTTTGGTGTATCTTGATGAAGTCTGAGTAATCAAGACACCCGCGTCGTGCCGCGACGTTAAATCAGGCGCTGTATGGGAGGCAACCCATAAATTGTTGTTGTAGTATAGTCTTAGAAAAATTTGACTTGTTAAAATTGGTTAATTTGTTCGTTGAGTGTGCAGGTACAAAAAGTGGACGTAACAGCGTATTCTGTCTAAGGGTGACAGTTTTGTGTTGACGGACCGTCAAGAGAATGACGGACCGTCACTACGAACCGTCACTTGGAGACAAATATTCATAAACCACTGGTTAGTAGTGCCGGGGTGAGTGACGGACCGTCATCTCAGCCCGTCACCCATAATCCTCACAAGGGCTCACTGTCTAATTGTGACGCCCCAAGTGACGGACCGTCAAGAATTCGACGGGCCGTCACTCCAAGCAGCGCATCAGGTACGTTTTGTTTTTAATTTTGGGCGACCCGACCCAAAACCAAACCAACCAGCCCGGTTACATATTGATTCCATCTTCTTCTCCCACTCATCTTCTACGTCCAAAAAGCTCCAAAACCACCATTAATCAAAAATAAAATCCGTTTCTTTCCCCAAGAAATTCCCACATCCCTATTCTCCTTTCTCCACCATCGTCCAAAACGCACCAAACCAACGAAATCCCGCTAGTTGTCCGTCGGGTCATATAAATCAAAAGGGAAAAGCGATTTCTTCTACCTAACAAAATCAAGGTATGATTCTAAACTCTTCCTCGTTGAGATTATTTGAGTGGCATGAAGAAATACGAAGGAAATTGTTGGGCTGGTATATTTGTGAAATTCTGATAATGTAATTATTGTGGGTATGAGTGGTATTATTGCTTGAAATCGAAAGTGTGTCATGGGTGAAGTCTTGAGTAACCCATGAGATCAAATACAATGATTGGTGGTGACTTTGGGAAAACCAAATCCCACAAAATATGGGAAAACCCGTAACCGCGTACAAGGTGTTCGAGGAAATGCCTCAACGAGAGTGAAATACGCTGTCTCAACTTGACGGTCAGCTAAACCGTCAGGAAGAAACACTTCACTGTCATAGAGTGACGGTCGGTGCGACGGTCCGTCACACCTTTGACGGCCCTTCAAACAAACCGTCACTCCGAGACAGTAGGTATTAGCGAGTATTTTTCTGTTCTCACATGTTTGAACTCGTTCACGTGCAGGTACATGGCCCCAAAACAACAACCGCGTCGCGGTCAAGCACTAAAGAAGAAAGAAAGGATCGCTACAACTCGGACCCTAATCGATGAACCGAGTAGCGACGAAGAAATAGTTGCAGCCCCGACTTACCAAACCAGGCTAGTTAAACGAAGAACCACCCAAGTCTCCCAGTCTGAAGAGGAGAGTGGGTCATCTAGCAGTGAGTCGGGGAGCGGTAGTGGATCGGATGAAAGTGGTAGCTCCAGCCCTAATCCGGAGGATGTAGGTGGTCCTGAAACCACCAAAATTACAGGGAGTGCACCCATGGACAGAGAATCGATCCGGTGGGCATTTAAGGAGGCGCAGAAGCACTATCTTGACGGTCTTACCAAAACGATGTCAAGAAGCCACAAAAGACCGATCGCCGAAGAAGTGCAAATCATGACAACGGATCTGCCTGAATACCCAGTTCTTCAGACACAGTTTCAGAGGTATCAGCTCGAGTGGATGAGCTCGCCCCGGGGATTCTATTATCCAGAACTAGTCCGGGAATTCTACGCCAACTATTTGGCACTGCTGGAGAACAAATGTGAGCCAGGAAAAGGGGTTAAATCAGCCCCAAGGCAGGACAGGGTGCCCGTTCGGGGTAGGCAAGTGGACATCTCACGGGAAATGATCAACAGGGTCCTCTTTGGCCCTGAATACATCCCTCCACCTGATATGCCAGAGTTTCATGACAAGATCTCCAACGCCTACTCGCAGAGACCATGGTTGGCCCGAACATTGACTGAATGCTCACCATCTTGGCTGACTCAGAGGGGACGGATATCGAAGCAATCACTAAGCTTCATAGCCAAGTTTTGGTGGGCGGTTGTGCGGCTCAGGTTATTTCCAACAGGAGGAGACAATAATTTGGATGAGGGAAGAGCCATCCTTGTGGCAAGCTTGATAGCCGGGTACGTCATCAACTTCGGAATGATAATTGCGGACGAGATGCGGACCAGGGCCATAAAAACTACTTCTTCTCTGTCGTTCCCGTGTCTAGTGACTGAGTTATGCAGGTGATGTGACGCTAATTTACGTCACTTTCGACTCCTTTTTACTAAGAACAATCATACGTTTTCAAGCAACCATTGTTGTTTTTGATGTTTTTATGTTGAATTTGTAGGAAATGGAAGCAAACACGGAAACGGAAGGAAATACGCGAAAAACAACATTCTGCCTAAGAGTGACGGCCTGAGTGACGGCCAGTCACACATGTGACGGTCCGTCACACCAAGGCAGCAACTTAAGGCAGTCCACTGCCTAAGGGTGACGGTCCAGGCGACGGTCCGTCAACCCTGTGACGGTCCGTCAAGCCTGGCCGTCACGCTTAGGCAGTAGCTTCAGGCGGCGACCCGCGTTTTGGGGATTCCTAGCCCGTTTTGGATTTGGTTTCTATTACTCCTATAAATACCTTATGATAGGTTTATGTAATTATTATTCACCCATTAGTTTAAACACATTTTTAGTTAGTTTTCGAGAGCAAGAACACGTTTCTTGAATTAACATTCGTGTTCTTGATTCGTTCTTGAGTTCTTGGTTTCTCTTGTTCTTGGATATTGAAGAGTGGTTTTCATTATATTGTAAGAACTTCTTCTCCTTATTATGAATTCAATTCTCTTCTCTTTTCTTTATAGCATGAGTAACTAAAACTCCCGCAACTAGGGTTGTGGGAGCCATGGCGGCAAACGTAGCAATATAGATTCCGGGTAGCGTTGGGTTCGATTTATGTGTTGTCACGTTGTTAATCATACATTATGTCACGTTTTCTAGTGGGTTGCAAACATTAGAACATGCCTAGGTTTAATTTGCTTGAGAAAGAGATTAAAACCGGGAAACTTTATTAACAACAAGGATTCGAGACTACCAACTCTCGTCTTAAAGATTAATGCCGTAACTGGATTAATCTACTTGATGTTAGGATTGAGAGCTAAAAAGCACATCTTTTTGAGATCGAAAGAAGATAAAAGGAAATTTGTTTATTTGGTCGAGAGACGTTTAGACGATACAATTGACGCAATCACATCGTGACAAGTATATAGAAAGAACCCGATTAAGCCTAGAATCGACATTGTTACAACGCCATGGTGAACACATCCCTAGTTCATTCTCTCCTACTGATTATTTCCATAAGTTAATTGTTTATTTTGTTTACGATTTGTTACACAAACCCCCCCTTTATTTACTGGAAACGATTGACGCATAGTCAACTAATTCACTAAAGTCTTAATCATCACCATATTCTCTGTGGGATTCGACCCCAACCTTGTTGGGTTATATATTTGACAACGATCGCTTACGCTTCATTAATTTGAGGTGTAGTTTGAGCGTTATCAAAAATGGCGCCGTTGCCGGGGAATACGGTTGTTAATTAAGTCTGGTGTGTTTATTTGACTCTTAGTCATCCTGTTTTACGTTTATTTGTTGTTTTTGTCTTCGACAGGGTACACAGTTGTGCATGCCAAGTACCCGAAGTTCGGGGGAACAAATTTTACCTTACGACCCCGAACTTGCTAGAACATTGAGGCGGAATATGGCCGCACAACTAGAGGCAGCGAGGATCACTGCAGAACTGCTGGCCCAACAAAATTTAAATGCTGATGGTCGGCAGGACGATGTTATGTTGAACGATGAGGATCGCGACTTAGATGGAGCTGGCGCTACGGGTGCCATTATTCTTCCACCGCTAGCTCCCGGAGCAAAGTTCTACATCACTAGCACGATGATCCAGCTGTTGAACTTGAGAGGAGTGTTCCGAGGTGCTGCTAGTGATGATCCAAACCAGCACTTGACGAATTTCATCGGGATCTGCAAATCGTTTGAGCTGCCAGGCGTGAGTCAGACAGCGATCAGGCTCAGGTTGTTTCCGTTGTCTCTGTCTGAGGAGGCATCATTGTGGTTGACAGAATTGGCCCCCGACTCTATCGCAACGTGGGGAGAGTTGAGAGAAGCTTTCCTAGAAAGGTTCTTTCCTCCCTCTCGGATGATACAGTTGAGGGATGAGATTAGTAACTTCAGGCATCAACCACATGAAGCACTGCACGAGACTTGGTTGCGATTTAAGAAGAAGCTGGCACAGTGCCCGAACCATCAATTGGCCGACAACGTCTTGATGCAGACATTCTATAGGGCACTAAATTCGGCTACGAAGCCAACGTTAGACAACGCAGCAGGTGGTGCATTCATGGGTCTATCGTTTGTTGAGGCTACAGCTACTTTGGACAGGCTCACCAAAACTAACAGGGCCTGGCATACACGAGATTCAGAGGTTGCAGCTAGCACCTATACAGTTGGTATGTCAGCTGAGCAGCGTAGGAAAGAGAAGGAGCGCGACAAGACATGGCGCACCTAAAAACACAGTTGGATCTCCTGACAAGGCACTTGACGTCAGGAAATATAGAGAAGGTACAAGTTGTGGGTTCCCAAGGTATGGAGAGTGAGGACGCGAATTACGTGGGGGGTTTCCAGGCCAATGGACAAGGAAACCAAGGTCGGAACTATCCAAACCACTATGAGAATGGTGGCTACAAAAATCGCGACCAAGGAAGCTGGAGGAACAACACCGATAGAGGTGGGTTGTATATACCACCTGGCAATCGGGACAAAACTGGCAGCGAGGCTGAGACGTCCAAACTGGAGAACATGATGGCGAAGATGCTGCTTAAGGTGGAATCGACTGACTCTGGGGTAAAGGCAATGCGGAATGAGTTATCAACATTGAGTCTAGTAGTGGAGTCACACTCAACCGCAATCAAGCAACTAGAGCAGCAAGTGGGTCACATCTCGGCATCTCTAAACCCAAGGAAAATAGGTACTTTGCCGAGCGACACCACTCATCCGAAGAATGATGCAAGCTGTATGGCGATCACCACAAGAAGCGGAAAAGTATTACCGGAATCACATCCGGTAATTCATGCTCAAGGTGATAGTGCGGTTGATGAAGAGACGGTAGAGGAGGAAACTCCAAAGCCTGCGGAGAAACGAAAGGAAGCTGAAAAGCTTCCAACTATGATGCCCCGACCACCACCTCCGTTCCTACAGCGTTTGAAGAAGAAAGCTGACGATGGTAAGTTCCTGAACTTCATCACCATGTTGAAATAGATTTCAATAAACATTCCATTGGTGGAAGCGCTGGAACAAATGCCCGGTTATGCCAAGTTCATGAAGGACTTGATTACAAAGAAACGGACGGTAAGCTTTGAGCCGGAAGACAACCTCTATCACTGCAGCGCTATTTCCTCTAGATCATTAGTGGAAAAGAAAGGAGATCCAGGTGCGTTCACTGTTCCATGTACTATCGGAAAGCTCAACTTCGGAAGAGCTATGTGTGATCTTGGTGCTAGTATCAATTTGATGCCGCTAGCAGTGTATGACAAATTGGGTTTGGGAGCTCCTAAACCAACGTCTATGAGAGTGATGATGGCTGACCGTTCGGTAAAGCGACCCGTAGGGATATTGTCCGATGTGCTGGTCAAGATTGGTAAGCTTATATTCCCGGCCGACTTTGTGATTTTGGATTGCAAAGTGGATTTCGAAGTTCCCATAATCTTGGGACGACCATTGCTAGCCACAGCAAGAGCCTTGGTTGACATGGAGAAAA